>OVAY01003179.1:0-12591 GCA_900406395.1 Kernera saxatilis
CATCTGACATTTTAGTTCAGCAACTTGCTCGTCAACTCCCTGCAATCGCTCAGATTCTTGATTCAGGAGCTCCCAAAGTTTCTGCACTCCAAACGACACAACTCCCTCAGCCATAACTACTCTCCTGTTCCACGGTGAACGACACATAAGCCAATGATAAAAATAGTAAACATGATCTGAAAAAACCCTCGACGAGAAATACTATTTACTATAGTTTTTATTCAAACAAACTTGTATTAAGGTTTGATTAAAAGATTCAAGTACGTCAAATTCGTGAAACAAGATTTTGTCAAAATCTAAACAATGTTCTAAAAGCAGATTCGAGTACACCACCAGAATGTACGTTCAAAGACTGATCGAAGCAGGCCCGGCTCAATTGTTGGAGAGACCCGGTGCAATATTAGAAAAGTTTGGACCCTCGACTCAATGAAAAATTTTTAATATTAATTTTGGGCCCTCAACTCAGTGTAAATTTTTAAAATTTAGATCCTGGACCCGATGCAAATGCACCTACGGCACACGATCAGAACCGGCATCAGAGCATGCTCAAAAGAAAAACAAGATTACCTTGTCTGAATCGGCTCTGTAACTCGCTTGTCGCTTGTTCTTTCTATGAAAGAAGATGAGTTTTTAGTTAAGACTAAAAGAGGCAATGAAAGAGTTGACTTTTGAATAAGAAGAAATTTTCTTGGACACTAGCTTGTCCTCACAACAAGCGTACTTTCGAAGAAATAGGCGAGTTTTTGTCTTTAACAATAACTATGTGCTGTTATGATGATTAAACAAATATTAATATATGGAAAATATTTTAAAAACCTCAAAAATAATATAAAATTCAATTATTAACAAAATTAAATTATTAACACTAAACGTGGCAATGATAGAGTTGACTCCAGATTAATCTTATCAAACGACCGATACACTGGCTCAAAAGTCTCCAGTCTCCAATGTCTTATGGCCAATTGCCACATGTTGTTCTACTTTTGAATAAGAAGAAATTTTATTAGGCTTCCCTTCGAAGAAATAGGTGAGTTTTTGTCGTTTACAATAATTGATTATAGGCGTAATACATACGACATTTTAATCGTTTTTGTAGTAATTATAATACACGTTACATAAGCAAGCAGCAAGAGAAATGAAACACAAAGCTTACCTGTTGATGAATTAATAATAACCATGAAGATAATAAGATATTAATATTTTATTCAAAAAATTAATAATAACCATGAAAAATCAGAAAAAAAAATCTTAGGAGATTTCAAAAAATTCGAAAACTTAAGAAAAGGTAATAATTAATTTTTTTATATAAAAAAATAAATTAAAATTTCAGTTTTAAATTACCAAAACAAAATTAAATTTGAAAAAATTCAGAAATTACAAAAAAAATTAAAAAAAATCAAAAATTTATACCATGTCAATATAATATTAAATATTGAAATAGTATAAATTTCTGAAACTTGTAATAAGATCTAAAAAGACCCTTTAAGAGAAATGATTGGTCGATCGAATAAGTTACTTTTTTTTCTTTCACCTTTTAACTTTTATTTAAGTAAACTTGTATTTTAAGGTTTTATATAACGATTCTAGTGTGTTGAGATTCATGAAACAAGATTTTGTAATAATCATAAGAATGTTTTAAACGTAGATTCGTGTCAACACAACAACGTAACAAAACACGGATTAGAGAAAGTTTAAGCAAAGAAACATAAGGAAAATAATAAAATGAAAAGAAAAACACGATTTTACCCTTGAATCGGTTCTGCAACTCGTGCGCTTGTGGTAGAGACGGTCTTTGAAAGAAAAGAGATCGAGTTTTTTTTTTTAATTATCTTTCGTTAAACTTAAAACTAAAAGAGTTGACTCCAAGTCAATCTTATCAACGACCTACACATTCATTGGCTCAAGAATCTCCACAATATCTTATGTCCAATGACCAATGATCGATTGCCACATGTGCTTTCTCTTTTGAATAAGAAGAAATTTTATTCACACATCGTTCTTTCGAAGAAATATGCGAATTTTTGTCTTTTAACGACCATGATTCCGGTCAATATTAAACACGGTTTTAAAACTTCTTTCTTTTATCATTCAAGAAACGAGACAATGTGTTTATTCTTTTTCTCATCCGGATGTTTGCATATGACTATTAGTAATATTGTTCGTTTTTTTCTTTAAATTAAGCATGCGAATATATATGGTTGCAGAGATTGGATATAATATGAATTGCATTAAAATAATCAGAACCTTTTGAAGTAATGAAAACTGATATGATCTTAAATTGTTTTGTTGGCATGTATTTTTACAAAAAACAAAAAAATCAATCATTTTGGTAAGAATTGCATCCATATATTTTTACAAACGAATAAAATTATATGAAAATACAATATCTAAATGCAAAAGTTAATTTAGAAATTTAAACCAAAAAAAGAAGAAGTTAATTTAGAAATGAACAACATCTAGATATGGTGAAGCTCTGACTTTAGTTGAATCTATATCTATGACTATAAAAGGGATTCACTAAATTTTTAGTGCCAATGATGGTGTTTGTTTTATGAAATTTTAGTTACGCATGTTTGAATTTTAAGGCTTACGAGAATGGCGTAATTGTTATTTATATTAGAGAGAAATCGTCATAATTCTTCAGCATTGTAATGTTTTGTGCTGATCATCAAAATAATAATGGCACATCAACCATTCTGATTGTTAACCTGTTATTACATTTTTAAGTTAACCGATTTTCTTCTCATTTATGTAACTTCTTTTAAAGAAATCAACAAAAATTAAGAGAGTTATGAATATAGCCTAAATTTATTTACCAAAAAAAAAAGAATATAGCCTAAATTTTATACCACAAATTGACTTTTGACAATTCTAGATAAACTGAAGTTGATTCCTCAGTTTCTTCACCTTCCTAAAACCAAATCATAAAGTTAAGCTTAGGATAGCAACTCTGTTTTCATAACTCTGCTTTTTTAGTTTATGCTTTTATAACAATTCAGCCGAAACTTACAACCTCAATATCTCTCAAATCATGCGTTCAATATACCATTAGAAATATTAATTTCAATATCTAAGCACATACACCAGAATAACACAATTTCGATAATTAAATAGAAAGATATGAGCAAAACAATATCTCCGGTTTACTCGCAATTTGACCAAACTCATGCAATATATTCCTGTTCTTAACGTGATATTTTCCTGAAATATTCGAACCAATAGAACGAACACTTATGCAAAGTTTCAATCCATAAGTGTAACATATAAATGTAATTCCGTAGATAAGTTATGACAAATTTCAAATTATACATCAACACAAGATAGTAGATAACTGACTTACTCTTTCACACACAATCGATAGTAGGTAAATCAATGATTCTGAGTAGATTCACCTGAAACCCAAAAAACAAAAAAAGTCAGCTCATTGCTTTTAATTGTAATCCAAGGAGGATGCATAACCAACAAAATGAACAAAGTGGACATAAATACTAAAAAAGATTTACCTGCTGCTTTTTATTCTCTTTATTCGTCGTCACAGTTGAAAAATTGAACACTAGGAATGTGTTGGACTTTGTAGTAACTTTCTCCACCTTGTACCAATTTTGTCGCCCACTCCATGCTCATTTTTGCAATTTTAAGTTCCTTTAAGGAAGTTATATACTTCAGCCCATCCGGTAGCTCCTTCAACTTTTTGCATTCTTCTATTTTCAAATCACGAAGACATGGCATCGACCCTTCTTCTACGATCCACTCTTCCAACTCTTTTAAATAAGATAATTCTAGAGCACATAATTGAGGGAATCCACCTTTTGAGCACACCATTCTCCTCCCGACGAAACCATCACATGATAATTCAACCGATTTTAAATGAAGCAAGCTTTCCAGAATTGGCATTGGATCCTCCTCCATCCTGCAATTGAATAGATGTATGTGTTCAAGGTTGGGAGGGAATCGATATTGATCAAAAAACCTTGGCATCTGCATCGCCAATGTTAAATCCTTTAGATGAATGAAATCCAATACGAAATCTCCCCCATCATAAGTCACTGGGTCTTTACAGAAATCAAATAAACCAAAATACTTAATTCACGGAGAGATGTCGATAGAATTTCAGAAGTACACCCGTCAGTAAAATTTACAATGAGAGTCCTTAGCCTAGTCATACGAAAGAGGTCTGTCACACTACTGTATTTCGTTGAGAAATACAACAAGCACTCCAGGTTCACTAGATCACCCAATTCCAACTTTGTTTTATTGTTCATATAAGGTGGTAGAAAAAGGTACCTCAACTCTAGCATCTCATTCAAAATATTTGGCACATGAACTACCCCGTTGACATCTAAGTTCAAAAAAAGCAGAAGCTTTAGATTCCGCAGAGAAGAAGGTAGATGAGACACACTAGCATTTTGTAAGCTTAAGTATCTCAAGTGAATGAGCTCTCCAATGCTGGAAGGTAATTTCCCTCCTTCAAAGTTGGCTTCATCTAGATATAACACCCTGAGTAACGGTAAGCTTCGAAAATTTAGAGTTGACTGCTTCAACAAGCTTTCCTTGATTCCAAAACACAAAATAGATCTAGCTTTTTTATTGCTTTTATGCCCCAGTATATGAAGTGCATTACCATTATGTACAACAAGTCTGTGAGATCCATTACACTTCCAGCTTCGGATTCTACAAACAAGACTGGATCCTCCGGTCTTTGTGGATCCGCTGCTAATATTCCATCAACTCTCCCAGCTTCAGATTCTGCAAACAATACTGGATCCTCCAATCGTCATTTATGTCCCACTCCCCAACCTTCCTCTGCTTATATTCCATCAACTCTCCGGTCTTTTTATGTCCGGTAGTTATGTTTCATCAACACTTCTAGCTTCAGATTCTGAGACTTCATTCACAGATTCTTTTGATTCGGATATTGAAGATGTGGAAGTGGGAAAAATTACAACCCATAAGTTGAATATCCCATTTCCAGGGATGTGGCGGCTTCGCACAAATCCCTATCATTGCTGTATCTACAGAGTCCCACACTGTATGCGTCATGTAGTTAAAAGCATTGATGGTAGAGGTGGAAGTAGGGACTTTGATGACTTTAAGAAAGTTCTCTTCTTCGGCTTTAGATAAGCATACGTCTCTCATGATGTCATGCATTTGACAAGAATCCATTGTTGAGTCCGAATAACTTCTTTTAGCAATGACAATATTTCTCCTTACTAGCTCTTCTAGGTAGATTTCTCCACTTTCTTGAATGGTTGCTCCCCCACAAACTGGCGTTATTATTCCTTCTGCACCCCAGTAAGTGAACAATGACTCAATTTCTATGTTGTAGTCTTCAGGGAAATGGGCTAGGTAAAGGAAACAATGCTTTAAGTGCATTGGCAAATATTCATAGCTCAGAGATAGTACTCGGTCAACCGAGTTGAGACTGTTGTCATCTGAACCTGATTTTCCTATGATTTGAGTTCCAATATTGTCATATACTCTTTTCCATTCAGAAACACCTGTATCTTTCTCAGCTAACAAGCCTCCCAACACTTCAACGGCTAATGGTAATCCTCCACAATATTTGACCATTTGCTTACCCATGGCTTCTAGTTCTTCATCTATCCTAAATTCTGTAAAAAAAATCATTAGGTATTATATTTTAGGGTTTTCTGCAAAAAAACTCTCCAATTGATTTTTTTTTTTTTGCAACTTTACCCTCAACTTGCTAAAAATGCAGGTCAAACCAACAAAATCCGAGTCAACCCGCAATATAACCCTCGGCCGTGTATAGATTTTGCAAATCGTATATAACCGTGTATATTATCAAAACTACGTCGTTTTGAACGTTTTTTAAAATCTGTAAATTACAAAATGAAGGTCTCGAACCCATGACCTCTACGTCAAAGACGAGCTCTTTAACCATCTGTGCTAGTTAATATAATTGGTGAACTATCAAACCAAACTAATTATATAAGTAAAAATAAAATTTATACAAAACAAACACAAAATCGACTTTGAAGCTCATCAATGGCGGATTTTGATTCGATATACCATTTGTAACCATCTATATCTCTTTAGAAAGCTCTTATGATTTCAAATCTAATGATTCCAATATCGCTCCGTGATTTTAACTATGTTGACCGAAATTTTCCCATGAAATTTGGGTTCTCAAAATTTAAAGTTAAATTCAAGGAGTTCTAGAGTGAATCTCGAAGAAACGAGACCGGATCTGAACTCAGGAGACCAAAATTAACAAAGTCCAATAGTTTTTTTTTTTTTTCGAGCATGATTAATTTTTTGGATCTGAAACTTCGAAGAGCTTTTATGGCCACATACAGTAGATTTTCTAAATTCTGAGAGTGTATTTTGTTAGAGATATATATGAGAATATATTATTGGGATATTAGGATAAATATTGTATAGTCGAATCCTTATCTTGTGAGGTTTAGGATCTATCTCAAACACATGTATAAATATCTTGGTCCATCGTGACTTGTGAATAAGAGAGTTGTTTATATTGTTCTCGTCTTGACATGGTATCAGAGCGGAAATCCTGATTTTCCTAACTCTCTTCTGGTTTCAAACAAAGCTCTGTGAGCGTTCAAATTCTTTTAGTCTTTCAAGTTCTCTTTCTCTTTCAGTATGGTTTCCGACGATGGATCCACAGGCTCCGATTCAGGTGCTGTAACAAAAACAACACCTGCTAAGGACCAATCTGTAGAGGGCAAAACGATTTCACCCTATTCCCTCTATGCGTCCGACAACCCAGGAGCCTTAATCACGTCTGTGATATTGAATGGTAGCAACTACAACGAGTGGGCCACCGAGATGCTTAACGCTTTAAAAGCTAAACGTAAGCTCTGTTTCGTCGATGGCACTCTTGTACAACCGTCTGCTGATAGTGACGACTTTGAGTCATGGGTTTCAGTGAATTCCATGATCGTTGGCTGGATACGCACTTCGATCGAACCTTCGGTGAGATCAACGGTGACGTTTGTATCTGATGCTCACATGTTGTGGTCAAATTTGAAGGCCAGATTCTCGGTAGGGAACAAAGTTCGTGTCCACCAAATTAAAACACAACTTTCTTCTTTACGACAAAACGGGAGATCTGTTATGGAGTATTACGGCAAACTGTCTACTTTGTGGGACGAATTACAAAATTATCAGTCTATTCCCCCGTGCTCGTGTGGTTCGGGTCTTCACTTATCTAAAGAACGCGATGAAGAACGCGTACATCAGTTTGTCATGGGGTTAGATGATTCACGGTTCGGGCATCTCTGTACTTCCATAATTGGTACAGAACCTCTTCCGGACCTCCCACACGTCTATGCTCGGGTGATTCGTGAAGAACAGCGTCTTAATTCGTCTCGAGAACGGGAACAACATCAAGATGTCGTTGGTTTTGCTACAACACGTGAAGGTTTTCAAGAAGCAACAAGTCTTGTTGCTCGTTCTGATTCGTCTTTCTCTGGACAGTCTCGTGGTAGAGGCACAGTGTGCACTCATTGTGGTCGAACTGGACACGACAAAGCCAATTGTTGGCAAATTGTCGGTTTTCCAGAATGGTGGAGTGATCGTGATCAAGGTAGAGGCTCTGGTAGAGGCTCTGGTCGAGGAGGACGTGGTTCCTACTCCAATGGCAGAGGACGCGGCTCTCCTTCTGATTCGAGTGGTCGTGGGCGTTCTGGTTTCCAAGCGAACACTGCCCATGCCACATCTTCGAATTCCTCATCTTTCCCGGACTTCACTCCGGAACAGTGGCGTGCTTTAACCAATTTACTCCAAGAAAAGACGAGTGGAAATTCAAATAAGTTGACTGGTAAGGGTACATCCGGTGATCTCATACTTGACACGGGAGCGTCTCATCACATGACGGGAGACGTCTCTTTGCTCAATGATATCACTGGAATATCACCGTGTCCTGTAGGATTTGCCGATGGGAGCAAGACGTTTGGCACTCATTCGGGAAATTTCAAAGTATCCCCAAAAATAACTTTGCCGGATGTTTTGTTTGTGCCGAACTTGAATTGTTCTTTAATCTCCGTCTCTAAACTTCTGAAACAATCAAATTTTTTTGCAGTACTAAGCGATACGTTGTGTGTTTTACAGGATCGTTTCACGAGAACCCTGATTGGAGCAGGTGAAGAGCGTAATGGGGTTTACTACTTCAAAGATGTCATGGCTGCACGGGTTACTCGGGTTGATGCGTCTTCGGATCTGACTTTGTGGCACCGGCGGCTTGGGCATCCTTCGGTTTCTGTGCTTTCTAGTTTACCAGTGTTTTCAGTTTCAAAAAATTCAGCTTGTCTTAGTCCTTGTGACACGTGTTTTAAGGCAAAGCAAACTCGTGAAGTGTTTTCTAACCATCGTTGATGACTACTCTCGCGCAGTATGGACATACTTGATGCTTGAAAAATCCGAAGTTCGAACAATCTTGCAGAATTTTTGTGCCATGACAGAAAGGCAATTTGATAAACAAGTAAAAACAGTACGTAGCGACAATGGAACTGAGTTCATGTGTCTGGCTTCTTATTTCCGCACGCATGGAATCATCCACCAGACGTCTTGTGTTGATACTCCGCAACAGAATGGTCGAGTAGAGCGGAAACATCGACACATTCTCAACATTGCCCGTGCGATTTTGTTCCAAGCTAACCTTCCAATCTGTTTTTGGGGTGAAGCAATTATGACGGCCGCTCATCTTATTAATTGCACTCCTTCCGCTGTCCTTGAGGGTCGTTCTCCTTACGAGATCTTGTACAATAAGAAGCCGTCTTATGACCATATTCGTGTGTTTGGTTGCTCTTGCTATACTCACTTACGTTCTCGAACTAAGGACAAGTTTGGTGAACGGACTAGGCGTTGTATTTTCGTCGGTTATCCTTTTAGTCAAAAAGGATGGAAGGTGTTTGATCTCGAGAAGCGAGAGTTTGTTATCTCTAGAGATGTCATATTCTCTGAAGATGTGTTTCCCTTTGCCGATCCGTCTTTCTCGCTTGACTCTTCTCTGTCACGTGTTCCATCATCTCAAGTGTTTGCTGATGATGATTGGCTTATTGATCCTATACCGTCGATACAAGACAGGGGGAGTGTTGTTCCTCCTCCCATTGACACGTCTCCATCTCCAGTTTAGAATCCTCTGGCACAAGTAGCTATACATGAACCGGCTCCGTCTTCGGTTGTTGATATCGCTCCTGTAGATACAGGTGTGACCAGTGAGACAACCCCTGTTGAAACTCTTGGTAGGGGACAGCGTACTCGCACTCAGCCTGCTCGACTTCAAGACTACGTTACGTATAATGCCCGTACACCTGAAGAACCCATTAACGCTCTCACCTCTTCCACATCATCGTCCTCTGAAATTATCCAAGGTAAGACACCGTATCCTTTGTAAGAATATATTTCGGATGGAAAGTTTTCTCCTTCGTTTCAGGCTTTTCTTGCAGCAGTTACTGCCGGTGTCGAACCCTCTCGATATAGTGAAGCCATTCTTGATGAAAGATGGCGAGAAGCCATGCGTAAGGAAGTCGATGCTCTTGAAGTTAATCACACGTGGGATTTGGAGACGCTTCCACCGGGCAAAACTGCCATCGGATCCAAATGGGTGTATAAGTTGAAATTTCTTGTCGATGGTGCGCTTGAACGACATAAGGCCCGTCTTGTTTGTTTGGGAAACAACCAAGTTGAGGGAGAAGACTACGATGAAATTTTTGCTCCCGTAGCCAAAATGTCAACCGTTCGGAGCCTACTTTGTGTCGTTGCTGCAAAAGGCTGGCATGCACACCAAATGGACGTCCATAACGCTTTTTTCCATGGTGATCTTGAAGAGGAGGTATATATGAAACTACCTCCGGGATTTGAACATTCGGATCCCACCAAGGTGTGTCGTCTTCGAAAATCTTTGTATGGCCTTCGCCAGGCTCCGCGTTGCTGGTTCGCCAAGCTTTCTAAAGCATTATTGGAATTCGGATTCTCACAGTCTTACTCCGATTACTCCCTATTTACATTCATTAAAAATGGCGTTGAGATTCGTGTCTTGGTGTACGTGGACGATCTCTTGGTGTGTAGCAGTGATCTAGTGGAACTGAACAAGTTCAAATCTTACTTGGGGGACTGTTTTCACATGAAGGACTTAGGTGCATTGAAATATTTCCTTGGTGTTGAAGTGGCTCGTTCGAATGATGGTATTTTTCTCTCACAAAGAAAATACGCTCTTGATATTGTTTCCGAGGCGGGTCTCTTGGGATGCAAACCAGCATTGATCCCGATGGATCAAAATCAAAAGTTGGCAGCTGATGTTGGGCCATTCTTTGCGCATCCACGACAATATCGTCGCCTCGTTGGTCGCCTCGTTTACCTCAATTTTACCCGGCCCGAACTTGGCTACTCGGTTCATTTGTTATTCAGTTCATGCATGCTCCTCGTGAAGTTCATTGGGAAGCTGCTTTAAAGGTTGTTAAGTATCTGAAAGGAACCTTGGGTCAAGGAGTTCTTTTACGGTCTACGTCTGATCTTCGGCTTCAAGTGTATTGTGACGCTGATTGGGCTGCATGTCCTCTATCTCGGTGTTCACTCAGTTCCTACGTTGTCCTCCTTGGTGGTTCTCCTATCTCATGGAAAACGAAGAAACAACAAACAATATCTCGTTCGTCTGCTGAATCTGAATATCGTTCAATGGCTGATGCTCTTTCCGAGATCAATTGGGTGACGCGTTTGCTTAAGGATCTCGGTGTCTCTCATTCTTTACCGGTCGAGTTGTTCTGTGATAGTCAAGCCGCAATCCACATTGCAAGTAACCCTGTTTTCCACGAGCGTACAAAGCATATTGAGTCAGATTGTCATAGTGTACGTGATGCTTATAAGGACGGTCTCATTACGATGGTGCATATCCGAACTCAGGACCAGCCAGCGGATATTCTTACAAAGGCTCTTGGGCGGGCTCAATTCGATGTTTTATTGCCCAAGTTGGGCGTTTTTAATCTCCACGCTCCAACTTGAGGGGGAGTGTTAGAGATATATATGAGAATATATTATTGGGATATTAGGATAAATATTGTATAGTCGAATCCTTATCTTGTGAGGTTTAGGATCTATCTCAAACACATGTATAAATATCTTGGTCCATCGTGACTTGTGAATAAGAGAGTTGTTTATATTGTTCTCGTCTTGACATATTTGGACTCCTCATTGCGAGGGCTTCGATTTGATATGTAAATTCTCATGTTTTAACAAAGTCTATGATTGTAGAGATAGTGAAGAAGACGAAGCACCATGATTTCTTCGAGAAAGAAATAGGAGGAAGAAGCTTGTATCTTGTGTATATATATAAATATGTTTATCATTTTAACAAAAAGTGTCGTAGCACAATTGTTAGTTTTGGTAGAATATCTCTAGAGGTCATAAGTTCGAAACTCATCTATGTGTTAGTATTATTTTTTTTTTTTGGACGTAGTTTTGAAGTTTTACACGGTAATATACAAATCTATACACGGACGATTGTTATATTGCGGGTTGATTCGGATTTTGTTGGTTTGACCTACATTTTTAGCAAGTCGAGAATAAATTTGCAAAAAAAAAACCAATTGGAGGGTTTTTTTACAGAAACCCCTATATTTTATGATATGAGCCTTGAAATAAATATGTTGCGTAATTTTATGACTAGATGAGAGGATGGATTTGAATGATATAACATCAAGAAGAGAAAGATAATTCACAAGAGTATTGGTCTTAAATTTTTTTTTTTTTTGTCTTAATTTTTATATCTGAAAACGTACCTGTTTCGTTTTTCTTAGAGCATATTATGATCTCACATAGCTTCCAACTTTCTTCAAGAGTAAGGACTCTTGATTTAAAGACAAAACATCTTGGATTTGCATGTAAACCAACACCTTCATTGCGAGAAGTAAGCAGCATCTTCCAACCTGTAAAATACTTCTCGCTTCATCACTATGAACCACTTATGAAATTGAAAATGAAGTAGTTTAGTTTATTAGAGCTCACCTCTTTTTTGGGGGAACACTGCTTTTATTTGGTCCCAGTCTTTGTTTTTCCATACATCATCAAGGACAATCAAATATCTAGATGTTTCCAACAATTGAAAGAGCTTACGCTGGAGTGTATGCTCCTCCATCTGTTTAAAGTCCCCATCATGTGGTCTAAGATCTTGCCAGATCCTTTGCCAAATATCCTTCCGTGTAAACTCTTGTGAAACACAGATCCATGCGAATCCATCAAAATGACTGTCATGATGAAAAACTTGTCTGGCCAGAGTGGTTTTACCAATGCCACCCATCCCAGATATAGAAACCATTTGAATGTTATCATTTTCCACCAAATGACCAACCAATTCTTCAACACTCTGCTCCACTCCCACAAGATCCTTTTTAAAATTGTTTGGAAATGTTTCTCGGATCTCATGTTGCACCCTTTGTTTTTCTTGCAGCGACATCGAACGACCAACATCAATAATATGTTGTATACCAAAATTCTGCATTCGCGCAATCACCTCAGAGATCCTCTTACTTGTGCCTTCAATATCTGAAGCAAATTTCCGGTGATCCACTAAGAAGCAAGAAAGTCTTTTCACACGCTTCTTGATCCCTTTTT
>OVAY01003180.1:0-12585 GCA_900406395.1 Kernera saxatilis
TCTTCAACAAAAACGGCGGCTGCCGTCGTATAATATTATTTATGTGGAGCCTACCGTCACTATGCAGCATAGTAAATCATTTTTATTTCTCTATATATACGAACGTTCGTTCGTTTGTAAAACAATACCTCAATTAATCTTTCTCTTCTTATATTACTCTCTTTTTCTATTCTCTCCGGATCCAGATAAATTCACAGTTTTTAACAATACGCAAATTTTCGGAGCACCATTCTTGTAGGTCCAAGCAAGGGTTGAGTCACACATCAACTTCGATCCCTGAACATGCGCATCATGATCCCTCCATTGACCTTGATTAATTAATTACTGAAAAAAATATATTCGAATAATTAATTACTTAATTAATCTCATCTCATATTATATATATGTATTTCTGTTTATCGCCATTAGCGCGTTATTTCAAGTGCATGAACTTGGAAAATGTCAAATGTTTGACTTAGAAGAAATTTAATTTAGGGGAAATTAGAAGAACCTTTCGATGTGATGATTGGCCCAGTTTATCCTCCATATTATTTTGCAGTTGTCATGTTGCTCAAGTCTAACTATTGTTTTCCCATTTATACATGTTCCCTGATTTTCTTTGTTATATTTGTGAACATTTACATTACTTAGATATTTCAGAATATAACATATGTGGATGGCTCATCTAGACATGATCATAAAACAGATAAGAAAAACAATATAACGATTTGGACAAAGGTTGCCCAAAATTTTTTTTTTTTTTTTTTNTTTTTTTATCAGATCGTGTACATATCAGTACATGTAGCGTTTAGTAAAATATTTATAATGATTATAAAATATATTTATTGGCAACTAAAGCCAGTCGTTTAGTCAAATATTTGGCCACATGCATCGGTCATCACGCATAGGCAGCAATAGTCAACGTGATCCGTGACCATTATTAGTTTCTCGTATACTTTTCAACCATTAAACTGATTTTCTTTTTTTTAAGTTACCAATTTGAATCCACAATGATGCCAAAGACTTATATAAGCAACCACTTGGCTGCTACCTAAAGGTATATGATGGAAGTGTAGACAAATTAAGCATAAGAGAGAGAGATAGAAGTTGTTTTTGATAGATTAATTGTACATTTATTCACTGATTTTGTTTGTTTAATTAGGAAAGGAAACAAACAAGAAAATTGGATCTCAATCCCTACAACAGATGAAAGAGTTGCCAAGTCTTCCACTTATTACCAAAACATAAAATTAAACAAACTGTTTGGACGTTTGATTTTTTTACTATTACTTGTCTTTCTCAATGCATGCCACGTTAATTTCTTTGTTCCCCATCATTATATAATACTTTTTTTTAATATAATATTAAAATGCCCCTCACTGGGCTAAAGGCTTTGGGCCTACAACGGATTCACGGATTACAAAATGAAAAAGAAACCCGATGACATACCGGAGCTGGAGATCGGACAAGTATGGTTGGTCGGAGACAGGAGACGCAACTGCTAACACCGGTGATTACAAGAACTTCTGCTTCGCGACTAGTGCGCCAAAGTCGAGCTCTTTGACCGGAGTAATCGGATCCGGACGCAAAGACGACCCCGACGATAGCCAGAACCTGCAAAATTTCTCCCGGAACAGAGAGAAACGAGACAACCGAAACCCATTCCTCCTAATCCCCTACCTAGCAAAAAAGAGGAATCCAATCTAACACTTCCACTCCATAATTGACAAAGTAGATCTACTTTCTCAAAGACAACCAACTTCGAACCGGTTCGGTGAAAACTAAAAACTCGGCGACTGAGAAGGAGAGAGGCTCAAACAAACCTTAAACAACCGAAATCCGAGACTAGCCTTCACATTTTTCTTAAAACAAACAAATAAATCTAAAATGACGCTTTTTAAGAAACGGAGGAAATAGTATATATAAGAATGTGAACAGACTGGAAACAGGTTTTGGAATCAAATTTTTATTACAAGTAAATGATGACCAAATTAAATATAAACTATTTACATCTAATTGAGCTCTATTATTTAGTACTTTTTTGTTGAATGTGAAGAGCCTGTAAACAGGTTTAGGGATACATTTAATGAGAATTTATTACAAGTAACGAAAGCATCACAGTTACACACAAGTTTTGGTTCATCCCTATCTACTAGCATTCCTAAAGATACACAGAGAGCATTCATACTCAAAATATCTCATATCACTCGTCAAATAATCTCTCCGTTGCAACTCCATGGATTCAGATTCGGAGTCAACGCTCGTTTCATTCATTTCTCAACTATTTCATCTCATCGACAGTGGCTATTCAGATTCTGATTCGGAATCGAAGATCATCTCAGGGATTATCGAAATAATCGCTCTCGTCGGATCTATGGATTTTGATTCGCAGCCGAAGCCGGAGTCGAAGCTCATGTCACTCATCATTCAAACCATCTCTCTCTTCAACTCTATGGATTTGGATTCCGTACCGGAGCCGCTGGCGAAGCTCATAATCGCATCACTCCTTTCTCAAAAAATCACTGATTTGGACTTCACGTCACTTTTAAACCGAACATTGAGACTCGAGCCAGAACCGGAGCTCATATCACATATCCGTCGAATAGTCTCCGTAGGCAGATCTATGGATTCAAAGGTGAATAAACTTATTTCCTTATGCCCTCAAGTACGAGTACTTTTCGGAAAAGGAGAAATCCGTGTGGTTGAAGGAGGCAAGTGGAGTATTGAAGACACGCGGAACTGTTTCCTTGGAAAATGGGAAAAGTTCAGGTTACAAGGAGGAGAAGACGCTACCCATTTCTTCTGCAGATGTTGCTATGGCGAGTTCCATGAAGAATATGAAAAGGCTCCACTCCAGATCAGACACCCTCTTCATCCAAAGCATCCTCTTCAGCTTGTGAGTAATTGGGACATTGGTGTAACTAGAAATTGCTATTGCTGCGATGAAGATATCATAGAGGTGTTTTATTGTTGCTCGAGCTGTGATTTTGCTATGAACATAGCTTGTGTGGAGAAACCACGGGTCTTATCTATACCCCCTACGAAGTGGCATGACCATACACTTGCTCTCTTTCCAAGACGAGGTTTCTTAACTTGCAACGTATGCGCCTTGTCTGATTCAAGCTCAACTATCTATATGTGTCCCCCTTGTGACTTTGTTGTTCATCTAAGATGTATCACCTTACCACGTCTCATAAGGATATCTCGCCATCCCCATCGTATATGCTACACCCCATCTTTTTACGAAGGAAGTTGGTCTTGTGGTGTTTGTCGCACAAGGATAGACAATGATTACGGAGGTTTTTCTTGCATCAAGGACGGTTGTTCGTATATGGTACATTCAAGATGTGCCACACAGAGAAATGTGTGGGATGGCATAGATCTAGAGGGAGAGCCAGACGAAGAAGAAGAAGAGGTTGAGCCACCGTTTGTGAGGATAAGCGATGGAGTCATACGACATTTCAGCCATGAACATCATCATTTGAGACTTGATGAGAATACAGACAGAGTTTACAACGACAATACGCAGTGTCAAGCATGCATCACGCCAATCTATTTCGGCAACATCTACTCTTGTGTTCAATGTGAGTTTGTTCTACATGAACAATGTGCGAATCTTTCTCGCAAAATATTTCACCCGATACATCCGCATATGCTCACTCTAGCTCTATTGGGAGGAAATGACGATATTATGGACCATCCAAATAGCTGTTCAGCTTGCCGTACGTTTCTCACCGCTGGGTTCTTTTATGAGTGCGGTAAAGAAGAATGTGATTTCCGGCTACATGTGCAGTGTGCCACAACTTCTGAGCCATTAGTCCATCAAAGTCATAAGCATCCTTTATTCCTAACATCCAAACCAGGAGAGTCGAGAACATGTCGTGTTTGCAAAGGTTACAGAAAGGAAACATTCAATTGCGTTGAGTGTGATCGCTTTGCTTTGTGTTTCGAGTGTGCTACTTTACCTCATAAAGTGAGGTATAAACATGATAAGCATATCCTCACTCTTTCTTATGGGGAGGAGACAAGTACCATGACGTATTGGTGTGAGGCTTGCGAAGGAGAAATAAATCCGAAAGAACGGTTTTATATGTGTGATGAGTACTGTTGTGTCACCCTACACATCGAATGTTTGATTGGAAAAGACTTATACATGAAGCTTGGTTCATCGTTTTTCGTCCGTTGTCGTCAGGTAAGAGTTCTGTCCAATCATCACATGTCTCGACCTATTTGCTTTAGATGTAAGGAGCGTTGTCCACATAAAATAGTTTTCCAAAGTTATGGATCAATATTTTGTTCCCTAAGGCTAACATGTTTTTAAAAACTGTGGGTATATTGACTTGGCCAATGCAATATCTTGATGGTTGTTGCTCTTGTTGTAATAAATATTATTGAAATATTGTGTTATTGAGATATTTTTACGGAAATTTAACTCAAAGAAGTATTTTCTTTGCATCAGTGGTGATTCATGAACAAGTTGTTTATGTACTTTGCGTGTTTAAGAAAACCACAAAGGATTGATGATTCGTTGTTTCGTTTTTATGTTATTACATTAGAGATAAATCTGAAATTTCATATAATTTTATAAAATCTGAAAATATAAAATTTGTAAAAGTAGAATACCAATTTTTTGTTGTTAATTCTTTTTTTTTTTGTTTTCTTGTTTTATTATTGTTAATTCGTTTTTTATTTTAAATCTAAACTATAAAAAGTTATAATAATATGTAAATAACTCCAACAATATTTTTGGAAAAATAATTTTAAAGTTGTAGGAGTTTATTAATACTTGAATATTATTTTTCTAAAAATATGGTAGGAGTTATTTACATATTACATATTAGTCAACGACACGATCCCTGTAAACCTAATCATATATGGATCTCATTGGCTATTACGGCCCAATATGGATGCATCATCTCTGTAAAAAGAGATATAAAATCATGCATGGATAGGATATATTTCGATCGATCAATCAAGTTTGTTTCCACAGAAACCCAGAATGTCATTAAAAGGTAATGGGATCAAATGTAACAAAAAAAAAAAACTAAGATGTTTATGCTCAATATTCCGGTTTTTTCACTGAAATCAGGCATTTTTCGGCCAGATTTTTTCAGCATCGTCGTTTTCATCTTCATCTTCTTCTTCTCCGTTTCTGGCAGCCCTGGCCCTGAAAATTTATGGGCTAAAAGTAAGCAATATTTATGGGACTCATAATTAGAGATTAAAAAAAAAATTGGTAAAATGAAGTGGGAAAACATCGAACTTCCACCAATATCAACTAGAGCAATAGCATTAACCATATATACCACTGAAAATTTTATAAAAAATATGGCCGAAATATTATATATAATACAAAGCCCGGAAGCTAGTGCTTGACCAGCTTCCCCTCAAGGTCTGGCCTGGTCTCCGGTAAGAATCGGACCAATGGAACAAGGCTTGAATCGAAATGCGAGCGAGTAATAAAAAGTAAACCGGATAAGTCAGCTTCCTCCTCTATCTGTTGCGGGTCGAGGATTCCTTCCCCTTCTTCAAACTCCGATTCGTATTAAATCTTGGTCAAAAAGTGAGTAGAACTTCTGCTTCTATCTTTCTCAAAACATTACTGATCTGTTGGTTAGGCTAAAGCGTCCTAACGACACTTGCCGATCGCCCTTCCCCTTACCAGGTTCTCGCTTTGATTTTTAAGGCATATGGAGTGGGAGAATGTTAATGCTTTTGTTTTTGCGGGGCTGTCTTTTAAACTGTTATATTTGGGGACACAATGTGTAAATACGCTTTAATTATTTCTTTGTCGTTTTATCGCATTAATCACATTATATAACCTCATCGATCGAGTCATTAATCACAGCTGTTGACGATGAACTCGATGAATATTAGTAATAAAAAAGGATGATGTGTTGCCACCATGTTCGGAGATCGCAACTTGCCATGTTTCTACCACTATTTTCTTATACACTTTTTTTACTTTTGTAAATTTTCTAGAGAAAACAATCTTTGTCCATATTAGAGATACTAATTTTAAAATTAAACGTGCCCAAAACGTGTCCATCTCCTAATTTTAAAAACATGTCCATCTCCATGAATAATAAACGTAATTTTGTCGTTTTTGTACTGTCCCCGAAACGTGTCCATCTCCCGAATCTTTTGCGCATTCAAACTAGTTAGAACTTAGAAAGAAATCCGAAATCTTTTTAGATATCTTTTCTTATTCTAAGTTAAATATAATCTTCCAAAATCTCTCACAATATATATGCAATCACAATTATTGGATTCATTCAAAAACAAATCCGGTAAGTCTCTGTGTTAAAACCATCACAAAAACATCAATCACAGTGAATATAAATAACACTTTCGATTTAGCGGGTTCAGTACATAGTGTTTAAAATTGGGGTATTAGAAGTAAAGGTGGCCAAACTAAAGATTTTAAATCGGATTAAAATTGTTTTGATCATAGATAATTTGACCAAAATAATTTCAAATCTAATTTTAGTTTTATTTTCTCTTTGCCATGAGATGGTTAGAAAAAAGCTTTGTGGTTTCGAACTTTCGATCTTCTTTTACTATTACCTATTCTATTTGATGATTAAAGTTTTGTTTCTTATTTTTTTTTTAAAGTTTAGACAGAAGAAAAACTGCAAGTAATATCTTTTCACCAAACTGAAGTTTACGTTGAAGAGACTCCAAAAACAATTTATATTATATTTTTTGTGTTTTCCTAAAACAAAACATCAAGATTTGTATATGATGGTTAGAACTTAGAAGTTAGAATACTGAAATAATTATATTTTGTTATTAATTTTTAAAAACCGAGACGTTTTTTTATTGGAACTTGTTATTAGTTACTTTATAATTGTTATCTCAAGGTTAGAACTTAGAAATTTTGCAAGTATATCGAACAAAACGTATAAAAGCACCATCACTTTTAAAATATACCACAAAATTGTTATACTTTTTTTCTTTTCCCAACCATAAATTAATTAAAATTAACTCCTTAATTAGTTACCTAATTAGGAGGAAAAAAATTTACAAAACAACTATCCACAAATTTTAATTTGGCAAAACGGACTAAAGACGGTTGTAAATCAATATAATGAAAAGTAAAAAAGAGCCAAAAGTTTTCAAAACGATACCGGAGCAAACCAATCTCATCTAAATTAATATTATACATTATAAAAAGGGATATAAATTAAGAAACGAAAAATTTAGAAACGCGCCTAAATGTGCCAACATAAAACTGGCATTATCAATACAAGCAGTACCTAAACGTGCTATATAAACACTACTATTATTAGCATTCAGAAACATACCGACATAGAGTTAACTCTCTCCCCTGAAACATATTCATACTCAAAATATCACTGCCACTGAAAATACTCTCTCCCCTGCAACTCCATGGAGTCAACGCTCATTTCACTCATTTCTCAACTAATTGATCTCGACAACATTGATGATTCGGAGTGGGAATCGAAGACCATCCCACTGATTACTCAAATAATCTCTCTGGTCATATCTATGGACTTGGATTCGCAGCCAAAGCCGGAGTCGAAACTCATGTCACTCGTTTCTCAAACAGTCTCTCTCTTCAACTCTACGGATTTGGATTCCCTTCCGGAGCCACTGTCGGAGCTCGTTTCACTCATTTCTCAAAAACTCTCTATAGATTCGGACAAGAAGCCGGATCCTTATTTGAATTTCGAGATACTCGTTGTCCGAGCATTGAGACTCAAGCCAGTACCGGAGCTCGTATCACTCATCCGTCAAATTTTCTTGGTCATCAGCTCAATGAATTCGAAGGTGAAGAAACTTGTTTCCTTATGCCCTCAAGTAGAAGTATCTTTCGGAGAAGGAGAAATTCATGTGATTGGAAGAGACCCGCCGTGCAGGAGTGACAATGACATGTGGAACTGTTTCCTTGGAAAATTGGAAAATTTCATGTTAACAGAAGAAGATGCTACCCATTTTCGGTGCGAAGGTTGCAATGGCGAGTACCATGAAGAATATGAAAAGGCTCCACTCAAGATCAAACACCCTCTTCATCAAAAACATTCTCTTCAGCTTGTGGTTAGGTGGGGCAGAGAAACTAGAGAATGCTATTGCTGTGATAAAGATCTCATAGAGGTATTTTATTATTGTTCGGCCTGCGATTATGCTATGAATATAGCTTGTGTGGAGAAAGCGCCACTCTTATCTATACCCACTTCGAAGTGGCACGAGCATACACTTTCTCTTTTTCCAAGAAAGGCTTCCTTAACTTGCGACGTATGCGCCTTGGCTGATCCAAACTCTCCATTCTATATATGTCCCCCTTGTGACTTTGTGGTTCATCGAAGATGCATCAATTTACCACGTCTCATAAAGATATCTCGCCATCCTCATCGTATATGTTATACCCCATCTTTTGACCAAGAAAATTGGTCTTGTGGTATTTGTCGAATAAAGATGGACAATGATTATGGGGCTTATTCTTGCATCAAGGACGGTTGTTCATATGCAGCACATTCAAGATGTGCCACACAGAGCAATGTGTGGGATGGCAAAGATCTTGAGGGAGAGCCAGAAGAAATTGAAGAAGAAGTAGAGCCGCCGTTTTTGAGGATAAGCGATGGAATCATACAACATTTCAGCCATGAACATCATCATTTGAGACTTGATGAGAACACAAGTAGAGATTACGACGACGATAAGCAGTGTCAAGCATGCATCACGCCAATCTATTTCGGTAACTTCTACTCTTGTGTGCAATGTGAGTTTATTTTACATGACAAATGTGCAAATCTCTCTCGCAAAGTATACCACCCGATACATCCACATCTGCTCACTCTAGCTCTAATGGGTGGAAATGACGATGCTATGGACCATGGGAATAGAGGTTCAACTTGTTATGAATGTTCAGCTTGTCGTAGGTTTCTCACAGCTGGTTTCTTCTATGAGTGCGGTAAAGACGAATGTGATTTCAAGGTACATGTGCAGTGTGCCACAATTTCTGAGCCATTAGTCCATGAAAGTCATAAGCATCATTTATTCTTAACATCCAAACCAGGAAAGGGGAGATACTGTAGTGTTTGCGGTACTCACCGAAATGAAACATTCAATTGCATTGATGAGTGCGATGGTTTTGCTTTGTGTTTCAAGTGTGCTACTTTACCTCAAAAGGTGAGGTATAAGCATGATAAGCATATCCTCACTCTTTCTTATGGGGAGGAGACAAGTACCATGAAATATTGGTGTGAGGCTTGCGAAGGAAAAATAACTCCGAAAAAACGGTTTTATATGTGTGATGAATACTGTTGTGTCACCCTACACATGGAATGTTTGATTGGGCAGGACTTATACATGAAGCCTGGTTCATCGTTCTTCCACTGTGGAGTACAGATAGGTGTTCTGTCCAATCATCACATGTCTCGACCTATTTGCTCCAAATGTGAGCAGCATTGTCCACACAAAATAGTTTTCCAAAGTTATGGATCATTATTTTGTTCCCTATATTGTATGAGCATTTTGGGTTTTAACGAATTTTGGTCTTATTGACTTGGCCGATGCAATAGCTTGATGGTCATTTCTCTTGTTGTAAGAAATGTTATTGAAATATTGTGTTACTAAGATGTTTTTTTAAAGCAATTTTACTCAAAGAAGTATTTTACTTTAATCCAAAGGGGTAATATATAGAATTACCTCTACCTAAAATATCGAGGAAATTCAGTTTGGACAATGGACACTGCTGCTGTTTCTAAAACCCTTTTTTGGTCTCAAGTCAAAGCCGAAACAAAGTAAGGACGTAAATTCTAATTCTTTTTGGGTAGTTCTTCCCACTAACATTTATTTGAAGGTTTCGGTATATATCTAATTAATAGAGAAAGGAAAAGAAAAAAAAGAATACAAAAATATCATTAAAAGTGTGGAAAGTTGAAAAAAGAAAGTGCATTGTGAAATGTATATCTCTAGAGCTATAAGAAGAAGCATCAGGAGTAAAAAAGGTTTCAGATGAAGTAAAAAATGTGAGACAAATTATTACCACTTCTCAGCAATTAAAGTCTGATTGCACCTCTGAGTGTTCCGATCTGATTTGAAGCCATGTTTCTAGTGAACAAAATTCGCCTCATACAATTATATTATGAGTTTACCTTATCAGAGGAGCTGATGAATTGTGATCTCCTTACGACTTTAAGATACCATTGCCGGGTCAGAGAGCATTCATACTTCCTCATTAGTCCTTTTTCCATAATAAAAACCACCCAAAAAAAAAAAAAAAAAATATCCATCAATTATATTTTATTTACTATAAAATTACTAAATAAATAGACCTATTTTCTTTCCACTCATAATTAAATTATTTACCTTATCATAGAGCTGATTAATTGCGGTCTCTTAACGACTTTAAGATAACTTGATGATGCATGCATGCTGACCAGAAAGCTATTGGTCCAAATTAAAGATTCATTATTAAGCCACTTTACCTTGTCGGATTTTATATTTGTTTAGGGAAAAATTACTTTACGTTGATTAACGAAACTAAAAGTACCATCTGTAGCCACTTTACCTTGTCGGACGGATTTCTTCAATATTTTTTTTGTAAAAGCTATCATATTCAAGGAGCTGCCAAAAAAAAAAAAGATACAATAATTCAAAGCAAGAATAATCGAAGATGTTTTCACACTACTATTACTATTTACTAACATTCAGAAACAATCCTACACAACCTACGCAGAATCAGACTTTGATAATATGGGTTAAGATTGCCTTGATAATATGGGTTAAGATTGCCTGGGGCATAAGCAACGATAAACAACTCAACCAAATGATTCGTTAGAATTTATATTTGGAACATGCCAGCTCAATCAAAGGAATTCGAGAAAATTCTCACTTGAGACATGTTTCTTAGATTCGTTGAGATCACGATAGATCTACCAAAAACAAGGAATAGAAAATATCTTTCTATCAAAAGTAAAAACTGTGTATTAATCAATTGAAATCTGCTTGAAACAATAAGATTAAGAATTTAAGAGGCTAATTATAAGAAAAACTAAAAACCATAAAAATCATAATCTTGATTATAATAAAAAAACTACTAAAATACATAAAAATATAAATAATACATATTTATAAGTAAGATCACAATAATTTTATTTATGTGCTGCATCACCATATGGTTAAAAGTTTTGCATTTAGTTACTTACAAAGAATATTACGAAGGAAAAAAAAAGGTGAATTTGTGACCACTAAATCCCATAAGGAAAAGCAGTCAAAATCGCTGAAAGAGAAAGACCACTAAAGCAGAAAGGCGTGCGTGCCATCCAAGAGGCACAACGGGCAGCAAAAGCTGCTGCAAAACGTTCGTCTTTGTTCAATATCTCTATGCTTTGTTGACAAAAGCCGAGTGGAGAAATGAAGTATGGTGATAAAAGCCGAGTGGAGAAAGCTAAGAAGCGTGGAGTTGTTGAGCAGACCGAGAGCTACAAGAACAAAGTTGAATTATTTCTCCACCTTTCTCAATATGAGCGCAACAATCAGCTTCCCAATTTAAGCTCCAATATTTTCACACTCCATACCATACACCACGCGGTCTATAAGGTACACCTGATTTCTTGTTTATATGTGCGGCTGTTTAATGTTTGAATGTTAAACTTTTGGATTGTAATTTATAAGGATTTGAAGTAAAATCCAGGGGTTTTTGTCAAACATTATAGAATAGAGTATTATTGAGTTGTCTTTGATTTGAGAATAGAAGATACATATATAGTAATTTAGCATTAACATATTGCTAACTCCAAAAAAATGTAAATATTTCTAATCCTTATCACAATAAGATATCTATGAAAATATTCTTCGGTTGCGTTTCACGGACTTCACTTTATAAAGAGGCTCTTATGGCCCACAACTCTTGGTTCGCAAGATACACGTTTTGCTCTCCAAAATATCTCTAATAGTTTATTATTCTACGCCTTAGTTCTAGATAGGAAATTTGTAATTTTTTCTCAAAGGACATATATTAATCTTAGGTGGGATTACAACATTTGGCTGGAGATATATCTGGGGACAATGAGCGATGTATTGCCATGCTTCAAGCATTTCAAGAAGCTATTAAAGATTACTCTACACCTCGTATAAGAGACCTAACTATGGAATTGACAGCCAAAATAAATGGTTACGTTTCATTCTTGATAGAATGTCGTCCGCTCTCCATGAGCATGAGAAACGCAGTCAGGTTCCTGAAGAACCAAATCAGAAAACTACCTGTAGACCTGTCGGAGTCGGAGGCAAAAGCTTCCCTCTGTTCTGACATTGGCCGGTTCATAGACGAGAAGATCATTCTTGCAGACAAGGTGATTGTGCAACATGCCGTAACTAAAATCAGAGATGGAGAAGTTCTTCTCACGTATGGATTCTCTTGTGTGGTTGAGATGATTCTCTTACACGCTCATGAGATTGGGAAAAAGTTCCGTGTAGTGATTGTGGACTCATCACGCCCTAATCTTGAAGGACAAAAGCTACTCCGTAGGCTTGTGACACGTGGCCTGGACTGTACTTACACTCATATAAACGCAATTTCCTACATCATGAGTGATGCTACACGTGTTTTCCTTGGGGCTTCATCAATCTTCTCGAATG
>OVAY01003182.1:0-12576 GCA_900406395.1 Kernera saxatilis
GAATTTAGAATTTGTTCGATGAGCGTCAATCTCAATCAAACTCCACCTATACAGGTAACAGGTGAGCTTAGCCTAATCGACCCTCCTTCTAGTTCATATCAATTGGAGATTTCTAGAGTGTCTCACTGCGACGGCTTATTGTTGTTATGCACCAACAATAGAATCGTGGTTTGGAACCCTTGTACTGGTCAAACCAGGTGGATCCAACCCTTAAATCATTACAACAGAGGCTACCATTATAATCTTGGATCCTACCAAGACAACAAATCCGGCAATAAAAGCTACAAGATATTAAGCTGCAGCAGTTACAACCGCGGTGACAACCAAGAATTCCAAATCTATGAGATAAACTCTAATTCATGGAGGATTCTTGACGTCACTCCTGACTGCCCTTTATTTATTCATGACTCCGTGTATTTGAAGGGAATGATTTACTGGTTTGCTTCCGATGAAAAAGAGAAACAACTTGGCATGTTCTTAGTGAGTTTTGATTATACAAGAGAGAGATTTGAACGTATGCGTCTTCCTTATAACTGTCTTCATTATGAAACTATGTCTTTATCCGTTGTTAGAGAAGAGAAACTTTATGTGCTATTACAACGCACAGATACATCGGGGTATGAGATATGGGTAGCAAATAAGATTGATGAGTGGAGCAAGGTCTTCACAGTGGATTGCCCTGAACATGAGAATGTTACCTTAAGTTTTTTGGTCGACGAGGAGAAGAAAGTCGTCGTGTGTTGTGAGAGATATATATTCGACCTCATTACCAACACCAATGAGATGGTGTACATTGCTGGGCAGGATAATAAAGTCACACGATTGGAATTTGGAGAAACTACATTGGAGTCATGTGGACCAGTTATTCTTAATTATGTTCCAAGTTTGGTTCAAATCGAGCAAGGTGGAGAGGTGACTAAGTAAGCTAAATGCAACCTTTTTTGTGTTTTGTTTTTTTAAATTATCTTGGTCATGTCCTTTGAATAATTAATGAGTTTTTATTTCACTAAGATGTGGTATTATCAGATGTTTTAACTACCCAATTTTCCTTGCTTTAACAAAGTTTTTAAAAAAATTTATGATCAAATCATGTTTCGTAGTTCCTAAGACAATTGCTGAAACTAGGTTTGGTCTTATTATTGATGTTACAAATTTTACTATTTTCATCGCTAAATCTGTCTAACATTACGGTATGGGTGGTAATGTATCGTATCAACTGAAATTTCACTGCATAAGCATGTTTCTATCTCCTGCCAAGAGCACAAAAATTTATATTTTCTTAAAGTAGAAAACGATGTTGCCACATCTGATGCCTCACATAAATAATCTACATATATATATATTGAGATAATGCAAATCATGAAAATGGATCCAAATTAAGGCAAATCCTCAACGAAATGTAATGCATGTTTTATCTCCACTCGCTTGAATCTAGTTCAATATTATCTGAAAAAGTTACATTGATCTGAAAGAATATCTCAACAACACATGGGCTCATAACAACAAAATGACAGACATCAAAGTTGTTAATAATAATACCGAGATAGTGTTGAACAAAAAAAAAAAATAATAATAATACTGAGATAGTGTAAATCATGATCAAAAGGGATCTATATTAACTGGTCTTGTTCAAATGATATGAAAAAAAAAAAGAGTAAACGAATGAAAACAAGTATTTAAATTAGGGCACTTCTCAAAAATACCACATTTTTTAGTTTGTGTTCCAAAAATAGCACAACAAGTTTATTTTTCCAAAAATATCACACTTAGTTTTAATTTCCAAAAATACCACAAAACTTAAATTTAACTTTAAACCCTCAAAACTAAACCATTAACTTTCAAAACTAAACTCTAACCCTTCAAAACTATACCCTAAACTTAAATTAGTGAACCCAAACCAAAAAATTTAAATTCAAAACTCTTTAAAATTAGTTTTAGTTTTGTGGTATTTTTAGAAACAATAAACTAATGGTGGTATTTATGGAAAAATAAAGTTGTTGTAGTATTTTTGGAACACAAACTCAAAAGTGTGGTATTTTATGGAATTACTCTTTAAATTATCTCCTTGTTTCCTTTTTGCCTTGTTGACAATACTTTATATACCAAACATCGGGAGTGACATCAAGAACCCTCCTGGGTTACATCGACTTGATTAAGTAAGTACTAGATGGATCAACCAAGTCTTCATGGTTATGGATTCCGTGGAGATTGACACTCATCAAACAAACCCTAAAATAACAATTCATGATCGCCAGGCTCTCTTTAGCTGCTAATTTTCCACAATGCTTCTTCCTAAATCTCTGATCTTTAGATAATATGTTCCATCATTTGCAAGTAGATCTCATCGCTCTTAGACAAGTTATCGGAACCTTGCAGAGTATCTCCTCTACCAAAAATCCCGTGGAATATCGGACATCATCGTCATTGCGGTCAAATAAAAATTAGGGTTTTTTTTTTTAACTTACCTGGTACTCCTTTTATATAGACATACGTTAGATTACCAATATGTGTCAAAAAGAGTCTCTCGTTAAGTTTTTTTTTTAAATTTCACGAAGATAAATATATATGTCGTTGCAATTTCCATATATTAAATAATTAAAAAAAGGAAAATTTGTTGCTACTAAATTAGTAAAACGGAAATTACGTATCTGAGAGCATATTTTTGCTCTGTTTCTTTCTTTTTGAATTTCTAAAACAGATCAACCACATCACGAAATCTTAGTTGAGGATCTGGATACTATAATGATTTAGTTTCAATGTTTGATGTTAACTTCTCATAGCACAAGTGATGCAAATGGCAGCAGCATCTTGAGCTGTTGCTTGCGGCGAAAGTAACAAACTATGAGCTCTTGCAAGAACATTATTGCATTGTTGTTTGTGACCTAGATTCGAGTCTTATTGCATTGTTTCTTTAAGAACACGTTTTCAAAGGTTTACTTGAACTAACATGGCTTTGAATCTCATGCTTCATGAATTTGAATTTACTTGTCCAGGTTTTTGTTTCTAGAAAACCAATGTCTTTCCCTTGTTCTGCCAATCCACATTCCTCGCCTCTAACACATACAAATCACCTCTCTGAACCACATTTTTGGTGTGATTAAGTAAGAGTTTCTCCAGAAACCAAATCAAACCCATCTCTTAAAAAAGGAGAGTCAGTGCTTAGTTAGCATGTGTTGTTACATTTTTTTCAGGATCAATTGGAAACAAGTAAACAATGGAGGGAACTATAGTGATTGGGGATTGTGGCCACAATACCAGACTACTCGATTTGCCACAAGTCCCTTGTCCAAGCCTATCCAAGGAGATCAATCCACACATAATATCCTTCTTGTCCTTGGAATCAATCCTACTTTGCGGCCACAAAACCGCAAGTTTTCCATGGTATTCCGCCATTGCAGCGACAGAAAAGGGATAAATCGCCTTGCCACCACCCCTAACCAATCTTGTCCAAGCCTTGAGCTTTGTTTCAAACCACATTAACCCAGTCCAAGCAAAAAAAAAAGCTTCTTGGGACGCGGAGTAAGCAGTTCCAAGCCCACGTCGTTGGGTAACGTTGACCACGACGACTCATGCGCTGTCTCGTTGGACTCGGAGGCAATGCTGCTTTTGGAATACACAACATCACTCTATCGTTGAGACTTGAGGAAGACGAAGGAAACATTATACATATATATTGGTGAATAAGCACTAAACTAAATTAGAAAATTACTCTGTTTCATAGACAAACTCCAATGTTTTGGTTTAGAATATGCTTGAAGGAAAATTGGAAAATATCAAAATAGAAACCAAATAAGAAAAGGAAAGAGTTATGAATCCTACAAGATTAATGATTATGTTTCGTCTATATATTAGAGTAAGCAGAGAGCAAAGTTGAACTATACGAAACCCTAAAACCCAGCCAAAGCCACCTTAACACTTTCTTCCTTGAGAGATCACTATAGTCTATGATCATGTCACACTTTCCAGAAGATTTATTAGAGGAGATACTCTGTCGCGTTCCGGCCACATCTCTCAAACGGTTACGATCTACTTGCAAACGATGGAACCATTTATTCTTCAACGATAAGAGATTCACGAGAAAACACTTTGATAAATCCGCAAAACAGTTTCTTGTTCTCATGTTGACAAAGGAATTTAGGGTTTGTTCGATGAGCATCAATCTCAATCGAACTCCACCTATAGAGGTAACAGGTGAGCTTAGCCTAATCGACCCTCGTTCTAGTTTAGATCAATTCAAGATTTCTAGAGTGTCTCACTGCGACGGCTTATTGTTATGCACCAACGCAGCCAACAGTAGAATCGTGGTTTGGAACCCTTGTACTGGTCAATTCAGGTGGATCCAACCTAGAAATTGTTACAGTTGTTATGGTCTCATTTATACTCTTGGATCCTACCAAGACAACAAATCTGGCACTAAAAGCTACAAAATATTGAGCTACAATTGTTCTGGTCACAGCCGAGAATGCCAAATCTGTGAGATAAACTCTAATTCATGGAGGATTCTTGACGTAACTCATGACGGCCACTTAATGTATGTTCAGTCTCAAGTTTCTTTGAAGGGAAAGACTTATTGGTTTGCTAGGAATGAAAAAGAGAGTCAGCTCGGCACGTTCTTAGTGAGTTTTGATTATACAAGAGAGAAATTTAAACGTTTGCATCTTCCTTATAACAGTCTTTATTATGAAACTAAGTCTCTATCAGTTGTTAGAGACGAGAAACTTTCGGTGCTATTACAACGCAGAAACACATCGGGGAAAGAGATATGGGTAACAAATAAGAATGATGAGTGGAGCAAGATCTTAACAGTGGATTACCCTCAACGTAAAATGGATTTTACCGTAAGTTTTTTGGTCGACGAGGAGAAGAAAGTCGTTGTGTGTTGTGAGAGATGTTTGTTATTAAACCCATATACCAAGACCAAAGACATTTTATGCATTATTGGGGAGGATAATAAAGTCACTCAAGTGGATTTTGGAGAAGCTACATTCGCATCATTTGGGGCAGGTATTCTTAATTATGTCCCAAGTTTGGTTCAAATCCAGTGAGGTGACTAAGTAGGCTACATGCAACCTTTTTTTAGTTTTGTTTTGTGAATTAATTATCTTCGTCATGTCTTTTGAATAATCCTTTGAATAATTAATGAGTTTATATTTCACTAAGATTTGGTATTATCAGATGTTTTAACTGCCCATTGTTCCTTGCCTTAACAAAGTTTTCAAAAAAAATTATGATTAAATCATGTTTCGTAGTTCATAATATATACTCTCGTACATAGGGTATGTGATTTTTAATTATTATATTTGTGAGTTATAATTAGTTGAATTCTAGATTAGCTGCAACAGATGTCTTTGTTCATTACAGAGACAACACATATATCAGTATTACCAAAACCAAATTATACTTTTTATTCTTTTTGTGTTCTAGTTCTTAGCAAGAAATTTAAACCATTCTGAAGAACAAAGTAGCTAAGAAAACACGGTCAAGTTTAATAAGTTAATTACATAACCAAATAACTTATACAGAGAAAAAGAGTGATATCGAAGATTAAATGAACTTATATTACATAGACTATTTAGTTCTTGTACAAAAAAGAGTGAACTTAGAGCTAAAACTGGCATCCTAGTATAGCCACGAACGGGTCATGGTTTTTTCGTGGCTTTTTTAAAAAAACCACGGAAAAACCACGAAAAAACCACGAAAAACAATAAAAAGCCACGAAACAAATCGAAATAGCCACGAAAAAAATAAGTCACGAGGCTATAGCCACGAAAAATTTTCCGTGGTATTTCCGTGGCTATAGCCTCGTGGCTTATTGTTTTTCGTGGCTATATGGACATTTTTCGTGGCTTTTTTGTAGTTTTTCCGTGACAAGTTCGTGGCTATATGAATTTTTTTTACTAGCTCTGGCACAAACCTTTGAGGATAATCTGCCTTCTTTGGGAGAACAAAAAGTGCATTAAAGAAAAACTTATTATTATGGAATGATCATGCCAAAAAATGTGAGTATTCTCGTAAAATTGATCATATTCTCGAAACGAAAAATCTTGTTCAAATGACATGTAAAACAAATGAAAACAAGTACGTAAAATATAAGTAATGGACTAATTAATAATCTCCCTGTTTGTTTTCTGCCTCTTGCATGTAGAGGTAGCCCTTACTGAATCTGCACCAAACTTGGAACATAGCACATAAGTGGTTGACATTTTGATTCTCCGAGATCCACTTTTTTGTAGTATCCATCCTCTCGGCTCATGTAAGCTATGTTGTGTGTTCTCTTTTCTATGTCTCTAACACAAACCACCACGAGTTTCTTCACTTCATCAATAAAGAAACTCCGATATACGAAACATCTCATTGGAGACAAGATCAATTTCACCTTTTACTACCAAGAACTTCCTCCACGAAACTGCATTGGGCTCGATCTTAGTTGTAATCAAAACCCGCATCTCGTACGTGATTCTGCTCGTAACTAGCAATGCAAGCTGCTCTTCTCTAACAGAAGATAGAGTCACAGTATTTCGAAAAACATAGTCAAACGGCAGACGCGGTCCAAATCTCTCTCTTGAAAAATCAAAACAGACTAAAAAGTGATCAAACCCTCTAAACCTTTCTTGAGCTACAAAGTAAGTATTTCCCTTCACAGAGACGCCGCGTTGAAAAACATCTATATCCCAATCAGGAGTGGCGTCATGAACCCTCCATGAATTAGAGTTTAAATCGTAGATTTCATACTTACCAATTCCGGGCATAAACCTCAAGATGTTGTGGGTTTTGTTGTTGTTGTCGTATCCGATACTATACTTATCTGATCTGTGGAACTTGTTGCTTGGTAGGATCCACCTGACTTGCCCCAAATAAGGGTTCCATACCACAAGCCTAGACTTGTCCCGGGTGACGCATAACAATAAGCCGTCACAGTGATAGACCTCAGATATCTTGTCTTGATTAAGTAACTTACCTATCTGCTTAATAGATGGATCAACCAAGTCTTCATGGTTATGGAGATTGACGCTCATTAAACAAACCCTAAAATCATAAATCATGATCGCCATACTCTCTTTAGCTTCTTTACCACAATGCTTCATTGTAAATTTCTTATCTTAATTGTTCCATCTTTTGCAAGTAGATCTCACCGCTCTTAGAGAAGTTATGGGAACCTTATAGAGTATCTCCTCTACGAGATCATGTGGAATATCGGACATCATCGTCATTGTTGTCAAAAAAAAATTAGGGTTTTTTAACTTGCCCGATACTCTTTTTATATAGACATATGATTAGTTAGGTTACCCTTATGTGTCAAAAACTAATTTTCCTTTTCCAATGTGGTTTCTAAAACTCTAGTTAGGTTTGTTTTAATTTCACGAAGATAAATAAGTGGTTTCTAGCTAAATATTTTCCATGTACAGTATATTAAAAAGAAAAGGAAATTTTGTTGCTAGGAAATTAGCAAAATGGAAATTTCTTTTTTTGAAAATTTATCCAAAAAACCGTTTTTACATCAAATAACTTCAGTTGAGGACCTGTAAATTTGAATTAAAGTCAGAGAAAGCGATGAGAACAAAATAGTTTTACCAGAAGATTTTATGACTGGCTTGAGGGCCATTGCCATGCAACTATGCAAGAAGATGATATTCACATGCAAGGTCTCAGCTATGCTTGAAGAGGTATGATCACTCACCCTTTTTTTTCTTCATTTGTCATCTGTTCTTAGGAGCGAGTTGGGAAACGAAGGTGGAATCAGACTTCACCTTCTGCATTATCTCCTCTACCGTTTAAAAATTATTCCTTGTTTAAAAATTAAAAAGAGTACAAAAAAAACTCTACCGTTTTCTGCATTATCTCCTCTCTAACCTCAACTGATCTTCCCCATGAAACCACGATCTCTTTCTCAATCTCTCTCCCCATGAAACGTTTTTACATCGGAGACTTCAGTGAGTGGCGAACCACCGCATAAGCCCATGTAGCCGGACATTTCGTTGATAGCTGTGACTGAAACAAAAAAAGCTAGATTTTGTTGGTTTTAAAAAATAAACGTGAGAAGAGCAAAAAAAAAGAAAAAGAAATATGCTTTGAAAAAAAATAGGAAGACTTTAGCTGTTAGAATGTTAAAATATGATTGAGAAAAATTAGGTTTCAAAGACTTAAAAAAAAAAAAAGTCTCATAGCTCTTAAAGTCTAAACACCAATCGGCTCCTTGAACTTGAGATGTAAGAAGAGACCACGGGCAAGACTTGCCCAGATTTCAGCTGAATATTTGCAAGAAAAAGCCAGATGGCCACGAGTCTCCAATGGAGCATTGCACAGAATGCAAGCAGAAGCGGGGTTTGTGGACCAAGCAAGCAAAATGGAAATTTCTTATGTAAGAGCACTCTTCATCTGTTGTTTTCTTTTTTTCTTTTTGAACTTCAAAACAGAGCAACCACATGATGAAGATTTGTGTATAAAAAACATAACTTTTTTATATTGAAAAACAAATGAAATGGATTAGTTTGAGAATGGAGCTCAATAACTCTGAATTCTCGTTAAGAACACGATGGACCAAAATCGATGATTTGAAAGAAAGAAAAAATTAGGACGCAAAAAAACTTAGATATAAACAATCCTAAATCAAATTGAATATAATGATTACGGTTATGGCAAAAGTGGATGGGTTATACGAGATGGAAACGGGATTTATCTAGGCTCGGGTCAAGAACAAGGTGAAATCACGATGAATGCACTTAAAAGTGAGTTTTAAGCTCTAATTATAGCGATGCAAAGTTGCTGGTGGTAAAGTTTATTGAGGAGTGATTGTGTGTGTGTGGTAGAGAATGTGATATATGCTTGTTTTGCTTGAATTTGACACAAAGCTCAAGGTTTCTAACATATATGTACTCTCTTCATAGACTTCTAAATTTAAAAACAATACTCCAGGACATTGGTATAAGTAACAACACATGCTAAGCACTGACTCTCCTTTTTTAATCTAGGTCACAAACAACAATGCAATAATGTTCTTACAAGAGCTCATAGTTTGTTACTTTCGCCGCAAGCAACAGATCAAAAGATGCTGCTGCCATCTGCATCACTTGTGCTATGAGAAGTTAACATCAAACGTAGAAATTAAATCAATATAGTATTCAGATCCTTAAGGACCTCAACCAAATCTTCGTGATGCAGTTATTTAAATGCAATTGCAAGTAAGTCCGTATGTAATTAACTTATCAAACTTGACCGTGTTTTCTTCTTTTGAAGAATGAAAGGTTATTTGGTTTGAGGTTTGAGAATTCTTCTTTTGAAGTTATTGAGCTCAATTCTCAAACTAATCCATTTCATTTGTTTTTCAATTTTAAAAAAAAATTGTTTTTCATAAACAAATCTTCTTGATCATGTGGTTGCTCTGTTTAAAAAAAAAAAGGAAACAAAAAAACAGAGCAATAATGCTCTTCCATAAGAAATTTCCATTTTGCTAATTTCGTAGCAACAAATTTTCCATTTTTTTAATATTTAGAAAAAAAATTTTATATAGAAAATATTTAGCTAGAATCAACTTATTTATCTTCGTGAAATTAAAACAAAACTAACTAGAGTTTTCCAAACCACATTGGAAATGGAAAATTAGTTATTGAAGCGGAGATGCCTCTTTTTAACACATAATGGAAACCTAATTTATCTGTCTATATAAAAAGAGTATCGGGCAAGTTAAAAACCCTAATTGTTATTTGACAACAATGACGACGATGATGTCCGATATTCCACGGGATCTCGTAGAGGAGATACTCTATAAGGTTCCCATAACTTCTCTAAAAGCAGTGAGATCTACTTGCAAAGGATGGAACGGCTTAGCCAAAGATCAGAGATTTAGAAAGAAGCATTGTGGTAAAGAAGCTAAAGAGAGTCTGGCGATCATGATTTATGATTTTAGGGTTTTTTTAATGAACGTCAATCTCCACGGAATCAATATCTATGAAGACTTGGTTGATCCATCTATTAAGAAGATAGGTAAGTTACTTAATCAAGTCAAGATATCTGAGGTTTATCACTGTGACGGCTTATTGTTATGCGTCACATGAGACAAGTTTAGCCTTGTGGTATGGAACCCTTATTTGGGGCAAGTCAGGTGGATCCTATCAAGAAACAAGTTCCACATATCAGATAAGTATAGTATCGGATACGACAACAACAACAAAACCCACAACATCTTGAGGTTTATGCCCCGAATTGGTAAGTTTGAAATCTACGATTTAAAATCTAATTCATGGAGGGTTCATGACGCCAATCCTGATTGGGAAATAGATATTTTTCAACGTGGCGTCTCTTTGAAGGGAAATACTTACTTTGTAGCTCATGGAAGATTCAGAGAGTTTGGTCAATTTTTAGTCTGTTTTGATTTCTCAAGAGAGAGATTCGGACCGCGTCTGCCGCTTGACTATGTTTTTCAAGATCCTGTGACTCTATCTTCTGTTAGAGAAGAGCAGCTAGCATTGCTACTTACGACTAGATTTACATACGAGATGCATGTATGGATTACAACTAAGATCGAGCCGAATGCAGTTTTGTGGAGGAAGTTCTTCTTTGTAAAGGGTGAAAGAATCTTGTCTCGAATAAGTTGGTTCGAATATCGAAGTTTCTTTATTGATGAAGAGAAGAAAGTTGTGGTGGTTTGTGTTAGAGACACAGAAAAGAGAACACACAACATAGCTTACATGAGTCGAGAGGATGGATACTACAAAGAAGTGGATCTCGGACAATCAAAACGTCGGCCACTTATGTGCTCTTATGTTCCAAGTTTGGTGCATATCCAGTAAGGTCTACCTCTACATGCAAGAGGCAGAAAACAAACAAGGAGATTATTAATTAGTCCATTACTTATATTTTACTTAATTGTTTTAATTTTTTTTAGTCTCTTTTTTACATGTCATTTGAACAAGACATAAGCAGTTTTCAACTTGATGAGTACCAGAGAGAGGTTGAGATATGATTTTTTCGTTTCGAGAATATGATCAAATTTTGAGGAAAATATGCTACTCAAAGTTTTTGGCATGATCATTCTATAATAATAATCTTTTCTTTAATACACTTTTTGTTCTCCAAAAGAAGCAGACTATCCTCAAAGGTTTGTACAAGAACTATAATATAAGTTCACTTAATCTTCGATATCACTCTTTTTTTCACTGTATAGGTTATATGGTTCGAGGTTTGAGATTCTGCATACATTAAATCTTTTAGGTTGCGAAAAAGTATAGCCTCTTAAGTGTTAGAGGTTTCGTAGATAATATAAATTTTAATCTCCTTAATTTCTCTATCTACTTTTTTCCCACCTGTATAGACAAATCTTGTTCATCTTAATGTTCCATTACTTATATTTTACTCTCTTTTCTTTTCACAATAACATATGTCTCGAGGTATTCTCAGCATAAATTATTGAGTCATATCAATTTTGAGAAAGATACATATACATGATAAGCATAAATACAACAATGAAACAGAATTTTAGGTTTCAACGATAAAGCTCTCTCCTATCTTATCTTATCCTCTTTGCCATATCCTAGATAACCCTTTTACTATTTGAAAACTAGATAGAGGATATAAGGAACAAAAAAAAAGAAGCAAAATTACAGAAGAAAAGTCTCATACTTTGAGTTCGAGAACACATTGCAAATACCATTAAGAGAAGCAGTGAGAAATTGACATTCCACTTCTCATCACTGCTTCCATGTGGCACTATGCTTTTAAGATTGGTTCAGAATGGTTAGGTTCCGTGAGTGTTACGACATCGTGTCTCCTGTCTTGTAGACGGTTTTAGGAGAGAAAGAGTAGCAGAATTCGTACTCCAAAGCATCAGAGACTTGAGTAACGTCGTCGAAGTTGTAATCGTATTCGTAGAACAGAGAATATCTCTGATGTAAAATTTATTATGTTCGGCTCAATAGCAATCCGACATGAACCGAGAATATTATGTAATGTTTTCTTTGCTACTTTGTTCTTCAAAAGGTTTAAATAAAAAGTATACTTTAGTTTTGGTTTTGGTAATTAACAAAGACATCTGTTGCAGCTAATCTTGAATACAACGAGCAGTCCGGTGAAGGATTCTAAGGGAGTTTTGTTAGATCAATGTCTCTCAAGTCTTAACAAATAATTAAAACTCACAATTCTATAAACATCTGTTATTAGCTTTCCCTATGTACGAGAGTATATATTTTAGGAACTACCAAACATGATTTAATCATAAATTTTTTCAACTCATCCGATAATACCACATCTTAGTGAAATATAAACTCATTAATTATTCAAAGGACATGACAAAGATAATTTAAGAAAACAAAACACATAAAAGGTTGCATGTAGCTTATATAGTCACCTCTTTTTCTTTTGCATCCACCTCACTGGATTTGAACCAAACTTGGAACATAATTAAGAATAAATGGTTCACATGATCCCACTGTATCTTCTCCAAATTCCACTTGTGTGACTTTATTATCCTCCCCAGCAATGTATACCATCTCTTTGGTGTTGATATTGAGGTTGAATAACAAACATCTCTCGCAACACACGATGACTTTCTTCTCCTCGTCGACCAAAGAACTTATGGCAAAC
>OVAY01003184.1:0-12568 GCA_900406395.1 Kernera saxatilis
TAAAGTATTGGGTATTTGCTATATCAACAAAAGAATTTGAACTAATTAGAAAAAGACATGTATTATGTATGAAAATTTTTCATAGGATTTTTAAAATCTCTAAATTGAGAACCGATTCTCCTTCTCTCTCTTTTTTTATTTTATTTTTTCTTTATTTTGAATGTGAAAATCTCTACGAAATAATCCCAATGGAAATGCTCTTAGTCTCTATAGCTTATTCATATACACGACATGTGAGTGTCTGCGTGAATTTATACTTGAGGTTGCTTTTCATAGAATCTACTCATGTTTTACAATACAGCTTTTGACGTTTGTCTAAGTTACTAGGACGTTCTAAAATTTTAACTGCATAATTACCCTTATTACCCTTTGGTAGTCTTTTAGTTAGTAAATTAACTGAATAATTTATTTTCACCCTAATTAATTTTAATAAAATCCCATTAACTCGTGCGTGTAGGGTTCCCTTTTGTGACCTGGTCTACTTTATATGAGAACAAGTTCCTAAGCAAAGACTTTTGTTGTGTTTCTTACTTTATTTTTAACTTTTCTTATATTAATGTTGAGATTGATTGGTCCCGGGACTAATAATGCAATGTTTGGTCTCGAAGATGCAATTATGTCTCTAAAACAGGGATTGTGAAGAAGAAAACTTTATAATACAAAATCAATTTGTTCTCCACCATAGAGTGATTACTTTATTTGTGTTTAATTATATACTATCTCTTTATCTCTACCATTTATTATTAATTAAAGTAGTTATACTAATGTTCCTAGCGCTATAATTTTGTCCGGTTTCATTTTTTCTTACAACCGGGAGATCTCGTACCAAAATTGAGATTAATTTATACTCAATCCGTTTTTATTAGTGGAAGCTCCTTGGCCTAGTGATCAAAGGTTAAAAAGTTTTTCACCAAATATAAAGTTCGAGTTCCAGAAAGCGTAATTTTCTACAGATTAATGAAGACAAAGCTTATCGGAAGTTCCAGGGTACTGCAGGCAGAGCCGTCCGTCGTGGTATCGTGTGTTACGGAGAGAGCATGTCCATCATAGGAATGTCGTATATGCAGAACCGTCTATGGTGGATCCGAGTATTGCATGGAGAGCTGCGTCGTAGAATCATTGTTCGTGGAAGCTGTTTCATCTTAATCGCTTAGGATTAAATCAAATATTTGTAATAATAATATCTCAGACGATTAAAAATCAATAATTCTCAGTGTTAAAAAAAAAACTAATATTTTATTATTTTAAAATAATGTCGTTTTATAAGACTTCAGTGTAGTTGATAACTTGATATGATACAATAATGATACACCATTTAATTTATTTTTAGTTCGAAATAGTCAAAATACCACTTATATTAAAACAGAAGTACTAAGTAAATGTGTGTTTTGTATCTAATACTACATTTTTAACTATATATGTATATGTAAGACTTTTAACTCTGTAAATGAAATATATAAAAAAGCTTTAACACAAAAAGAGAAGTTATTCGAAAAACAACATATGGACATGCATACATATATAATTTGTTTAATCTATGCTCGAGATTACCAAAAATCAAATAAAGTTAAAAGAAAACAAATAATTGGTTTTCTGCACCAACGTTCCCTAAGGAATCTCTCTAGAAGCTCATAAGAAAATATATATAGAGCATACATATATGCCAATGGCATAAGAAAGTCATCAAATTGCTTTTACAATTCTATCTTTATAAAAGAACAAAAAGCCGGAGTATTTTTATAACTCTATAAAACAGATGCAGGTAATAATTTTTTATATATTTGAATTGTTTTCAATTTTCATTTTCTCAGTGGTAGTCTGGTAGATAATGTTTGGAGTTAACACTTATATCTGGGCATAAACACGCATAAGTATGATAAAATGTTTTAGTACTTTTATTTTTACCAGATTTTTTAAATCGATGTCTAGAGTAGTTGCACATAAATATGAATACATATTATTTTTCTTGCAGCGACCTAGTAAAAACTAAAATGGAAGAATTCCAATCGAGAAATACTCGAATTTGAGATACCTGAAATTCTTTAACTTAAACCAATAAAATGAATGAATGGTTTATAATGTTTTCTCATGTTTTGAATAATCAAAGGTGAGGTTGAAGTCAATTGACTCATTGGAACTGTTGTGGAGTCCGGCTACACAGTTTTTTTTTTTTTGCGTGTGTAACATCGATATTTTCGAGGTTTACATTTTCTTAGCATTATTATTATTATTAATTTTTTTTTTTTTTGGTCGAAAGCATTATTTATTTAATATAAAGTATATTAAAAAACTATAAATTGAATCTTCATAAAATGAAAGAAAAAACCTAAGAATTCATGAAGAAAGTATTTTTCTTGAGTTACTATATATATTATGTACAAATGTACATATGTAAGTTTAGTTTAGTTTTTTTAAATGACTTGATTACTTTTAGGATGAATACAAGATACAATACCTTTACAAAAAAAAAGTTTTGAACCCAATACACAACACAATCAACCCTTCGAAGGCCCTCACCTCTTTAGTTTCTTTTAATCAATATGGTTTGTCAAAATTACAATATTGAGATTTGCTAAGAATTCATATTTTAAGAATTTTTTGTTTCTCATATGTTCGGGTATTCAGTTTTTTTTACGAGAGAGTTTGTTCTCAAAAGAGATGTACGAATCTCTAGATAATTGTATTTCGATAAATTAGTTGATTTACCGCCCCCAAAAAAAACTCGTTTTTTCTTCAGTTTAATTCTTAGTAAAAACAAAGTTATTTGTACATTAAGAATTAGGGACTAGAACAGTCTATTTTTTTTTTTTTTTGAGAAAGAACTAGAACAGTCTATGTTGCATGATCTTTGTAAAACAAATTAAATTAAATTTGTTCAATCTAATAACAGGATCTAGTTAAAACTACGATGAATTAATTTTTTTTCTTTAGATTAATTCATTTTTTAAATTAATCGGATAACGTAAACTGGTTATGATTGAGCCAAATGTTAGTCTTGTGCTGATCCGGTTCTATAAAAACAAAACTAGATAAACGATCAATCTAGTAAAGAACTTATATAAACCAATAATCGAAGAAAGTATAGCCACTCGAACTCATTTCAAACTAAGAAGATATTATCAATTAGGATTCTAATTAAAGATAAAAGACACGTGACAGATGGAGAAGACATGTGTCGAATTGGGACCACTTTTGTGTTGCTTGTCATGTCCGCACGCTCTGTTCTTTTAGATTCTTACCCCAGCCGCCATTGCCACTTCTTTAAAACGAACAGCTCGCACGTGTTATACATTCACACGTGTCTTCGTATTTTTCCACATAATTATATCTCCAAATTATCATATGACATAGTACAACAGAATTATCAAAGCGAAACCAATAATTCTATCTATAACCCAAGAAGGCAATTATTCGTGTGTAAAAGGCCAATGTTCCATTTTACAAAATTGTACTGCCAATATTCCAAAGCAATTAATATTGTTCTTCTTTTCTATATTTTTAATTTAAAAAATATCGAAAAAGTAACGTGAAATTTTATATAATAAAAATCGATCTTGCCCCATAGTTCCATGACGTTTTTAGGCGTATTGTCCGTATGATTATATTCTAACAAATTAAATAACTAATATTTAATTATAGAACTAGGGTTCTTGTGTTTCTGTGATCCTACCTCATGTAGTGGAAAAAAATTAATTAGACGAATTTTTTTGGGTTCATCCAATCTGGACGTATATAGTCTTGACAAAGTGTTACATGAGTTGGATTATATATAATAATACATATTCTAATCATGATTAGGAAATAGAAACATCATTTCACGTACGTCCCTTTCTTCTAGTTAAATTATTAGAAGTTCCCAGCTCTAATTCCATTATAATGATTATACTAACTAAATTAATAGTATATGATTTGGGGTATAACTTATTGGATGTTCACTTAACATTACACATCATACATCCATTCCATACATTCACTGATGATTACCCACTGAACGCCTCTCGGATGTTTTTAAACTACCAATTGTTTTTGTTAATTAGAAGCAGATTCACCAACAAAATAAGGAGAGCTATGAAATCCTCTAACAACAAAGAAATAAGGAGACCTTTACATCTAATCAGAAGAGGCACACCCAGCTTTTACCAAAAAACCACCAACAAATGAAAATATTTTTAAGACTTTTTTTTTTAAAATTATGAGGTGATTGTTCATATAAATTAATTGGTGCATGTGCAGCTAAGTAGGTGGGCTAAAAATTATCTTAACGCAGTTATTTAATTAATTAAATTGGTTAAATGATCACTGATTAAGTTCTACATATTCAGTAGTTTGGAAATATACTGTTTTAGATATTATTAACGGTAATTTTGATCTGTTTATATGAACCAAAATACCAGAAGATTTCGAAAGAAAAGCCACACAGAATGTATCATAATTCATACACCATGAAAAATACCAATAAAAAATGGAAACGAAAAAAAAGAAACTAAAAAGAGAGAAAAACCTCAATTTTTTTGTTTTCATCTCTCCCTTGCTCCGTACAATAATAATAGGTCATACAAGTTCCATAGTGTATTACGAAACTATTTATATTTATTAATTTAATCAATTATCACATAAATTGCTGCTGTAAAAGCCAAATGTTGAGCTCATCAACACTCCACAAATTTTCCAACGCATCTCCACCGTCGAACAAAGTACTACCATGATTCGTCATCTGATCCAACGTTCCATATTCCATCTGATCACCACCGCAGAAACTCGATCCCACGGACTCCGACTCCGACGTTGATGACGTGGCAGTGACCACGCTCGAGTTCTCAGGCGAGTAGTGGTTAGGGGTAACTTCGACATTTTGAGTGGAGGCGATTCTCTCGACGAGACGAGGCATCCAAAGATGTTTGATAGTGTCTTTGAATTGCTTGCTGTTCACGTCACATTTCAGAAGTTTCGCATGTTTTTGAACACGTGTTCTCCAATAATTCTTTATCTCGTTATCTGTTCTTCCTGGTAAATGTTGAGCAATCTTTGACCACCTTCAACAACAAAAAACATTAAAATTGTTTAGTTATTTATTAAAAAATTGAATTAAATAATACTACTACAATTTCTCTAATGTTTTACCATAATAAAAAGACTTGATTTGTCTCATAACGAATTTCAGATATGATACAAATTAAATTCATACTATGTAATATCATAATTGTAACCAACGAAGATTCAAATACGCATTAAATTAATATTTTCTAGTTATTCATTAAAAAAATGACTTAAATCTAACAATTTATCTACTTGTTACCTTAATAAACGACTTGATTTGTCTCATATCGGATTTCAAATATGATACAAATTATATAATAGTATTATAATTGTAACCAAGAAGTTTCAAATACGCATTAATTTCAGTTGTCTTTCTTTCCTTTTTCTTTCTCTTTCAAATAATGTATTTAGAATATACTATACTGGTTTGCACAAAAAAAAAAAAAAGACTATACTATACTGGTTTATATAAACAAGAAAATAAAGGTTCATTACCGATTTCCCCAACGAGAATGGAGTTCGAGAATTATGATTTGTTCTTGGAGAGAGATGTCTCCACGGCGGATGTCCGGCCGGAGATAATTTAGCCACCGCAATCTACAACTTTTCCCCGTTCTATTAAGTCCTGTCTCCACAGTAAATTATTTCAATATAAAATACAATTCATATTGTACTAGTCAAAATTACATGGACACAATTATAATTTCCCAAATCAATAAAGATAACAATTAATGAGGCTTTGTCGTATTGGATATTTGGATGGTTGTGAAAGCCTGAAAGGTGTTCGAGTTCCACACTCAAAAGGCAAATTGAAAAGAACCCCAAAGGAAAAATTAAAAAACTTGGACCGACCAATTTTTTTCGTAAGAAAGTACACTTTGAATGATAATAGTGAACTATGAAGATGTCAACTTGTTCTTTGTTACTTTGCCAACTCTATATAGGAATATATGCCGACATGGAGAAGTCACAGCCATAGGAAAAGTATTATAAGTAAATGTGAGAAAAAAAATAAGGAATAGCTTATTGATGAGATGAAAATGAGTTCTTATAAAGTTTATAAGGCCATATATAGTCTAATCCATTTAATTCCAATTAGTTCGTTAAGATAAAACTCTATTAAACTTCACATGATATAAAACCCACAAAATCCACAACGATTTACTGTTTAATCAACAAAGAAAGATTCAGTCTATGATTAAGGAAAACAAAACTACTTGTTCGAAGAGCATATGAAGAGCCTTCAATAACAAGGTTCAACCATTCAAATAAAATGAAAGACACAATCACATATCTCTTGGGGGGGGGGGGGGGNAGTTGAGAATACCAATTGAGACAATAGCTATATCGGGGTATGATATGGACATGAAATTAACTGTTATGATAATTTTGATTGATCTGGATCGATATACGCATTACATCATATAGATATCATGCATGATCATATTCTAATATTCTATATACATGTATATATATGTAAACGGGTTAAGAAGTTACCAGCAGAACGAGAAAGAGAGTTCCATCTTCCTTCACCATGAAGAGCAATATAATTGATGAGCTTCATGTCTTCTTCTACGGTCCATGGACCTCTCCTTATTTCCATTTCCATCTTCTTCTCTTCTTCTACTTCTTCGGCCACTTCTTCTTTCTGCTTTAGGGTTTTACAGTTTGCGAATTCTGTTCTTGTTATATTCATGCTTTGATATGTTTAGAAATTAAAGAGGAGAGATTGATCTAATAAGGATTTTGATGAATGTTGAGGGAGAGAGTTCTCTAATGGGACATAAAGTGATCGAGTTTTCAGGGTGGGTTTTATAGATATATATTTTTAGGATATATTATAAAATAAATACCAAGCATATTTGGAATCGGCATGTTGATATTTTAAATTATAAACACAAGATAGTGAGTGTATTGGACTAAAAAAAAATTACTTTTCATTTGTATAAAATAACTAGATTAGGATCCGCGTGATACGCAGATTTTTGATACTAATTGTATTTATATATAATTTAAAAAATAAGTAAATATCCATTACGTTTTTAATAATAATTGTATTTACATATAATTAAAAAAATAAGTACATACCCATTGCTGGTAACCAGTTGAACTTGATGAATATGAACTTTTCGATCTAATTGATTTAAAGTTAAATAATTTTGATTGATTCTTTGAACTCTCAGCTTATTTTTTCTTATTTTGAATTTGATATCAATAGTTAAAAAATAAAAAAATATAAGCACACAATTAGACTTTATATCTTATATATTAATATAATGATATACATAACATTTTAGGAGAATATTTCCCAAAAATATTACACATCATTTTATGATATACATAGCATTTTAGGAGAATATTTCCCAAAAATATTACATGTCATTTTTTATATTTCCCAAAAATATTATTTATTTGCCATTTTATTTTATCTAAGAATAAAACTTATTTTTCTATAACTTATTAGTAATTTTCCTTTTCTTTTATTTTAATTTTTTCACCACGTTGTCATTTTCTCTTTGTTTTTATAAATTTGGTCATTTTACTTTTTACATAAATAACATATTGCATAGTAATTTTCATTTTCATTTATTTTTGATTTTTTTCCACTACATTGCTATTATTTCTTTCTCTTTTTTTAATATTTTATTTATTTATTTTACCAATTATGTTTATCGTATATTTTTTTATTTATTTTACTTTTAATTACATTGACACGTGTCAAAATCTAAGTTAATAGTGACACATGTCGCAATCTGGTGAGTTATAATTTTGCCTACGTGTCACGTTCACGTCGAACGCATTCAACTTTATATAATAAGACTAGGTTTGGAATCCACGCTACGCGTGGATCTTATGATATATATTTTGTAAAAATTATAATAAATTAATAATATTTATAAAAATATTACTTTTATATATCTCTAGTAATTATAATATATAATATATTAAAAAATTATAGTGGCTCGAATCCCTATAATTTTCAAAATTTAATCAAAGATTTCTATAAAAAGATAGAAAATTCTAAAAACTATAACAGTATAAATCTATCAAATGAATTGATTATAAATGATTAATTATTTTTATTATGTATATTTGTGTGTTTTTAATCTTTTTTTTTAATATATTGGTTCTTTTTAATATACAAATTTTAAAAGAATAATTTATTTTCTTTCTAACATTTATAGTGAGTGCTTTGTATATTAGCAAATACTTGTATTTGACGTACTTGATACTTAAAATTTCATTTCTTTGTATTAAACTAAATCTAGTTTTTTTTTTGTATTTTTCAATTAAATCGTATTTTTTAGGTTTTAAACTAAATCTGATAACTTTTTAATTAATATATTTTTATTAAACAATTCAGTTTGATAATTTTGCAATCGGTTACTGAATTGTGTCGTACATAAAGTTTACACCTCTTTCAATCGACCACATAAAAAACTAATTACTGCTCTGCATTGTATCTGGTTTTTCAAAAAAGTTTCAGGTGATCTTCTTTTTCTTCTCTACAGAGGTTAATAGAGGTTGCTAAACAAACAATTTTGTAAATGGTTATTTATTTGGAAATAAAAAGATTTAAGTAGCACAAAAAAGTGTGACACTTTTATTTTGTATTCTATGATTTATTTGCTGGTATCATCAATTCTCGAGACTACAACATGTCATGCATGGTCAAGCGGTAAATAATAATCTAGCTATGGTTTATTTTGTCTCCCGAAATCGATGCTTATTACTTTTCTGTTATAACTTTTTTTTTGATAAAAGACTTTTCTGTTATAACTTGATCATACTAAGATCGACACATGATCATAACATCAAAACCCTCCTTAAAATAATTTGTATAACTTGTGTTTCAGCCCAAAAATTAACCATAATAACAGAGAACAGTACTTAAATTGGAAAACTCTTAACTAATGCAACAAATTACAAACGCATCTCTTTCAAAAAAAAAAAAAAATTACAAACGCATAATTTAAAAAAAAAAAAAAAAAAAAATGCATAACTTTTTTTTTTTAATGATCAAAATAGTAAATTAAATACAGAAAATAATTTCATTAGTAAACGAAACTCAATATCTCAAACAAACAATTATATGATCTCATAAGCAAACTAAAAAAACAGATGAATAAAAAGTTACACAACAAAATCTAGAAAATTATTTTAATTATTGTGTTTTTCTTTATCGTTGACTTTCTCTTGCTCCGTTTTTTAGTTATGTTAGATTCGTTAGACAAACCCAGAAATTGAATTCTATGATTTAAACAACATATGTTTTCATGTTTTCACCTGAAAACACCATTAACAGACCAAAAAATTGAGGTCAAACGGAGTGATAAATATTTTCTAGTCAGATGGTTTCAAACTGGAAAAATCTTCTACTTAGAGAAACAAAAGCATAATAGATATAATTTTCTAATCATATGAGGACAGTGGATCTAATTAGGTTTAACCATTGATCCATAAAAGCATATAATGCCATATTTGTCTCAAAACCTCTGCATGATGGAAGACACAAACACTTTCATACCCTCATCACAAGTCACAACTCAATCATAAAAGCTGGAAAAAGCACGAAAATATTCTTCAGCACTGAATTTGGAGACAAACCAAAAATAGTGTCGTAAACAAAGGGTGCCATGTAAGAAATTTAATTATTAAGTAAAAACCTAAAACTGCTTCTTCTAAGTAAAAACCTAAAACTTATTTCTACGAATCTACATTCTTAAACAATGATACGTGCCAAGAATTAAAAGAAAAACGAAGAAAAAAATCACGGAGATGAAACCAATTACCAAGATAAGATATGAATTAAGTTTTTACAATAAACCATGATACAGATTGTCGGGACATGTAGGGATCATACGTGAAGTTATTTGAAGAATCTAGCTCTGATAAGTTAATCGTAGCTTATTAATATTATTTCAATCAAATCACATAAACATAGTAAATTAAATAGCATAATGCCGATCAAAAGGAAAATAAAGAAGTAAATAGTATCAATTTGGCCAGGAATATTCCCTCGGGGATCGTAGCTACATATGATCTAGATCCAGATGTACTCATCATTTAGACACCTTACCGAGCCGCAACCAAGCCGGACCGAATCACGCCAGACGATCTGAGTAGTCAACGCAAACATTCTCATACTCGCACATATGTAAAAATTGATTCTCGCCATAAGGTCCCGAGGATTGCTTTAGAGCAAAACAGTCTTTGATTTGTTTGTTAGCGTACGTAGCTCTATGCATAAGCCGCAAGAGTCTCGTTCCACACCATTGGCGATATCACACCTCCCAATTGCTCGGGCCTCGTTGTGAGCCACCAGCGTTTCTAGCGGGTTGACATCGGCGCCTGGGTTTCCCTTTGGCGGTTGAGCGAGCGTGCCACCAGGGTCTCGAACCACGACCCACAACCCACAATATTGTGACTATACAATACAATGATGCTATAACTAAAAACCGACTTCTTGTTCATTTTTTTTCTTTGATAGCTAATGTTATATATAGAAGAAGTGGGTTTGGTGGCCTAAGGAGAATATTTAGGAAGTTTAACTTTTTTTGTTAAGGAAATTGATTAGTAAATCATTTTCTAAACTCTAATATCGTTAAGAATCTCCAAAAATAGCATAAACTTCCTTTTTTTTAAACACCATAAATTCCTTTTTATTTCGTTTTTCCTTTTTTTCCTATCGATTTTTTTTTTTTTTTTTTTTTTTTTTTTTTTTAGTTTTTTTTTTTTAAAAAAAAAAAANTTTTTTTTTGGCAAGTTATAGTAGATGATTTATATTAAAAAGAAAAATATGTTTAAATGTTGATGTGGCATATTAAACGATAACATGGACCAATAAAAATGAGTTTTTTAAATCCTAGGTGGACGTCTTTAGGAGCTTATAACTTCAACTTTTATATAGTATAGATAATAGTATAAGAGTTCCTAGATTCTCCTAAAGCAACCGGCTATAGGTAAGAGTGGGGTGAGCAATCTGGTTTGGTTTAGTTTTGGTACCGTTTGATGTTATTTTGATTTAGTTTGATTTAAATCTCGGTTTAGATTCGATTCGGGTTTAATAAAAAATATATTTTTTGCTTTTTAAAATTATTTTATTTTATTTTTTAGAACCATAAATTATATAATGATGTAATTAATATTATATTTATGTAACATGATTACATATTTACATCTAATATATACATCAAATTTTAGAGACGATATAGAAAAGCTATATATTGAATTTGGAGTAACTGGCTCGATACTATTTTAACTAGACTATTTGAGTAGATTAACTACTGTGTGTCTAGAGCAGGAACAAGATCTCGAAAGGAAAAAGATGTAGCAAGAGTAACTAACCTGGACAGAGGAAACATTTATAATTTTTTAATGTTTTTTTGTTAAGTGATTTTCAAATTAAAGCATGGGAAAAAAAGTAATACGACACATTACTGGAACCAAAAGCAGAGCCCAATTAGAGCCCAAGTGGAAAACCTAGACCCACAAAGTTGATCTTCATTCCGAGTATTTACCGTGGAACTCAAGAATCGGAGAGAAGTAATATTACATCGATGATCTGCAGGAAGGACCACGGTTGATGATTCAAGCGATGCCGGAGAACCAAAACTAAAGCAGTTTCTTCACACATTTTTGTTTTTTTCCTTCTTCACACATTTTAATCCGTTGAAAGATATATTTAAAAGCTGGTCCCAGTCCCAGACGCAGCTTTCTGAAATTTAAAACGTTGAGCAAAGCGAGCTCCAGAGAGTCCATGAGTAATGTAGTCGCGCACATTCGAAGAACAAATGATTTCTTCTTTCAAGCTGATAATTGCGTAGGAGGCAAGTTGGAATTGTCTTGAGTTCCCAATGTAGCAATCTTTCTCTGGTTGGACATCTATTGAGGACTATATTTGGAACTATGATCTTAGAAAATACTAGATTTCACCAGTAGAGTAGCATTACTCGAAAGCATCCTCATCATCCACAATAGTAAGGTATGATTGTAGTCTCACCAGAGATCAGCAAGAGTTACGGTAGGAAAGATTTATAAGTTATTCTCATATCTAATTTATATATAGAAGATAAATACAAGAAGATTTGAAAAATATTGATATCTTTTGAGATACTATATGACCCTATGAAAGTTAATAATGATCGAGATCTTCGACATATGGACGTTGTATATTGAGAGACTTTTAGCAAAGGGTCTTCTTGTTTCTAGAATTAGAGAGCAAGAGTCTAAATTGATGTGATTTTGCTCGTTACAATATCTGGTTTGGTCTTTAAGAATATTGTCATAATGGAAATTGCTGCTACCAAATTAGTGTGTGTTTGCAAGAGACTAAATGTTGTGATTTCGTGTGTTACAAGATCTTGTGTGATATTTTAGGAATCATGTTATATTAGAAAATCATTGGTAGCTCACTAGCAAACAAAAGTGTGTCTTAGACCTTAGTGTTTCTTAGAGATTGGTTTATATCTCCCGGTAGTTTTTTTTTTTTTGAAATGAATGTTAAATTATATTCAAACCAAAAAACGAT
>OVAY01003185.1:0-12565 GCA_900406395.1 Kernera saxatilis
GGGGGTTTAGGGTTTAGTTTTGATGGTTTAAAGTTAATTTTTAGTTTTGTGTTATTTTTGGAAACTAAAATTAATTGTGGAATTTTTGAAAAAAAAGTTTTACTTTGGTATTTTTGGTAACAAAACTTAAAAATGTGGTATTTTTGAGAATTGCCCTATAATATATAACATCATAACTACTTTATTAACTTTGTCAATCAAAATTACAATTGTACAAAAATATTTTTTTTTATCATATTATGATCAAAACCGGTGAAATTAACTTATTTTAAACAATTCATACACTTCAAACATATAATTTGAAGATTTTACATAATAGAAAGTGATAGATTTACAACGAATTTCCAAGGATTCCTCACAAATACGTAGTAATGTTAAAAAAACTTCTATACTCTAAACCTCAAATCCCAAAATTTTTATTCTCTATTATTACGATGGATTTGAGACGATTCGTCGTAAATCAGTCGTAGATATCAAATCGTACAAACATTGTATCATATTCCCTAAACCTCAAATCATGAATTCGTTGTAAATTCGTTGTTAATTTACAACGAATGTGAGAACGATTATTATTTTATTATTTTTAAAATAATTCGTTGTAAATATATATACTAATCAACTTCATACATGTTTAGCAAATTAACCCACACGGTCGTCGGAGTATCGCCGCCGGTTGCACCACAGCCGGGAGCACATCCGCCGGACCACCGCCGCCAAGAGCGCCGGCGAGAGATCTTTCTTTTAAATTTATATTTATATTTTTTAAAATCTGATTCGTGTCTAATTCGTTGTTATGTTAACGACGAATTAACTACGAATAAAAATTCGTTGTTAATTTACAACGAATTTACAATGAATTATATTTAACGTTGAGCGTTTACCAATGATTTGTAATTCGTTGGTAATTCGTCGTAAAACATATTTTACATCGAATTAACAACGATTTCTTGCGTTGTTATAAATCTGTTTTCTTGTAGTTTATAATTAAATTTGAGCAATTCAAGCCAGCTTGTTTTGTCCATTGATTGGTCTCGTCCATCTTCCGCCAACTCTTGGCAACCTTTTGATCACTAGTAGGTCTCGGAGTGATTCCAATCCTATATCATCTAGTACCGAGTTAACCTTTTCTTGGGCCTATGAATAAACCTTCTTGGCCCAACTTCAACTCTGGTCCACTTGTATGAAACGATTCGTATCACTACAAAGCTTTTAAGAAATCTGAGGATAAGGATCTCATGCGTCGTCTCACTACTGTTTACTTGGATAATTCAGATAGGTATGTAAGTTTCTTTATATGAATATGGATCCTTGTTCTACACAATCATTGGTAAGCTTTTTCACTGTTGCATAAATAAGCATATAACAAATGAGGCATCTGCTCTTTTTAATGACGCAAAGATTCCTTCGTTTTGCGGTTGAGTCTTTGTATGGAAGATGGACGTTGGTTTTGGAGATAAGGCACGACGTATTTGATAACATCGGTAGTTGCTATTTGGAGGTGTCCGCCAGGTACACTAAAAAACTTCACTTTTCCAGCAACATCCAATGTTTTCAGACCGATCCAATCTTCTGTATAGAGCTTTGTCTGTTGAGCAGAGAGAAGAGGAGGTTGAAATGTACCATCCTGGTAAAAACCGAACCAAGATGATTCTTTGGGAACAATAACCGTATCATCCTGAAACTGTAAAACAAACAAATTTATCAAGAGAGGATTCAGTCGATTGAAAAAGGTAGAGAAGGGTTTTGTGGAGATCCGAACCATAATCAGAACCAAGTTCTTTAAGCGGGTGAAACGCTCTTTGTAAGTTGAGTTTCTTTGGTTTGATATCTCATTGTTAAGCTTTGGTAGATACTTAGAACTTTTCATATACTCTGGGATATCCTGAGAAACCAAAAAACAAAGATTCCTTTGAAAACTAGTTAATGTGATTCTTCTCAACTATATGCATGGTGAATAAACATACAGTAGGGATTTTGATATAACCACTAGGAGCTAAATGATCCTGCATAATCATTGAAGATGTTAATTACTCCTTGATTAAGATTCATAATCGATCATGTTAGAGAGAGAGAGAGAGAGCGAGGTAGAGAGTGATACTTGAACGAAGTCGGAATAGATATTTTTCTCGATCAATTTATCTGCTATATCACACCATTCATCACACTTTATGCAAAAACAACAGAGAAAGACATTGTTGTTACTGTTATTGATTGAATTGAAATGAAATACTATTAGAGATTGTAGGAGATTAAAAAGAGCTTACACCATTAAAAAGAGCTTACACCACAAAAAGGAACAGAGGATTCTCCAGCATGAGGACCTGCTAAAGATATATAGTTGTAAACCGGAGGCCCATCATCGCAAAACTCGATCAACCCGCGTGCCACTAGGTTCCCCTGTTGTTCCAATATCATCCATGAAATTTGAAAGGGCACTTTTGTTTGTTTTAGTTTTCAAGAAAGTATCAAGAAACCTGAGATCTTGCAACAATGTTGTATCCTAGACGTAACTCTTTCATTTGCTTCACCTTGTCACACACGATTTATACTTGTTTTGTAAGTGGCATAAGCCATGAATCGCTTTTTCCATTTCCAATTTCTCTGGATTCATAAAGAAAAAACGAGTTAGGATCAAACCAAATACATCCTGATGCTTGGCCTTAAATAGTAAAAATTACACGCAGAGCCACGAGAGCCGGAGAGGTTAGAGAGAAGCCTTGGGAAGTTAGAATTTGTATGATCAGAACATTCAGCTGAAATTCCATGAAGCATTATGAATGGAATTGAGACAGCGATATGAACCAAGGATAAGAATGTAACCGCCACTGCAACACTAAACCGCTTCTTCCCCATCCAAAAACGCCGAAATGTTGCGATTGGAGTTTATGTTTCTGGTATGTCTCTCCAAGAAGTTTTGAGATGCGAATAATCTCCTCTATGTAAAGGTAATAGAAAGAGTGTGATGTAGTTGGTGTTGCGGCCAAGTAATAAAGAAGTATCATGGGAAATAAATGGACGGTGCTGATTTGTTTTTAATCTCTAATATGAAATGGACGGTGATGACTTGATTGATATCTTCCATCCTTCATGCGATCGCATTAAGTCAATGAGAGCTCCCAGAGGCGTCCATTGCTTGTCAACTTTGACATCTTGTGATCAATAAAGAGCACAACCCTGTGCAGTCACCATCATCGACAAGACTATTCGAGATCGCATCACCAGTCTTCACTATCAAGGCACCAGCAAATATGCAAAGCTTAAGAACGCTGGCTTAACTGACGTGATAGTTTGTAATGCTCTGTTTTGTGCTCATCTCCTAGCCTATTATGCTCGGTTTTTCAGCTTTGTTTACTAAAAATATGTATATATGCCGCATGCGTTACTGTTTTGATAAAGTAGCTTTAGAAGAATGCAGTGTGTTGGGAATAAGAAAATTTGTTATGTGTTAATCAAATTATGGGTCCGATTGGTAAGGGTTGTGACTCTATACTTTTACTTTAAACTTTGGCTGTAGAGATTTTGGTTTTAGAAGCTGTGACTGTTACTTTAAATATTGATAAAATTCTGATTGGTAATCAAGATTGTACTTTAAATATCTTATTATATAAAGCTGAACGCGCACGACGTGAACGTGACATATAGGCGAATTTTTTAAATAACCAGATCGCGACACGTGTTACAGTTAATTTAGATTGTAACATGTGTCAATATAAAAAAATAGTAAAACTTAAAAAAATGTAAAATAAAAAAAAATATAGTATTAACATAATTGGTGAAAGAAATAAGTAAAATAGTATAAATGTAAAATAATAAAAAAATATAATATTAACATAATTGGTCAAAGAAATAAGTAAAATAGTATAATATCAATATAATTGGTAAAATAAATATGGAAAATATAATAAAATAAAGAAGAAAATAATAACAAAGTAAAAAAAGTCAAAGATAAAAGAATAAAAAAATTAGCTATCTAATATGTTATTTATATAAAATGTAAAATGATCAAATTTGTAAAAACTAAAAGCAAAAAGTAAAATGATGGAAAAAAAGAAAATTTGTTATGGAAAGTATTCTCCTAATATGCTCTATATATCATTATAAATAAAATCTAGAGTCTTCAAAATTTAATTATGTGCTTCAAATTTTTTATTATTTTATTTATTGATATTAAATTAATATAAAAAATGAGTTTGAGGGTTCAAAAAATCGATAAAAGTTATTTAAATCTAAATCCATTAGATAAAAATCGTGTTTATCGTCGTATTGTAGTATACATTCTTCGCAAATGGATCAAGTTCAACTGGTTATCAACAACGGGTATATAAATATAATCATTATTAAAACTCGCGTATTATTCAAGTCTTAATCTATTATATAAATATATTACAACGGGTACTTACATATTTTTTCAATTATATGTAAATAAAAATATTATTAAAACCCCGCATATCATACGGGTCCTAATCTAGTTATACATATTTTTTAACTATCAAAAATACAAATTATACTGGATTTGAATCTTGTGGTGACATAAAAATAAAATTTACATAAATTACTATGTTACATGTTATGGTCCAAATTAAAATAAATAAATTTATTATACTAAAATGGATCTAGAATAAAAGAGAAAAAAAATAACAATGATTAATTGATAAAAATTNATAACAATGATTAATTGATAAAAATTTGGTTATGATAAAATATACATAAATTTAAAAAATGTTTACAATAATTTTGAGGAAGAAGAAAAATAAAAAAAATGTTAAATTTGTTCTCTCTCTCATCTTAAAGTCTAGTTTTGTAGACTTAAAAAAAAATAGATTTTAAAAAGTTAAAAATAAAAAAGAGACTTTCAAAGCTTTAGATAAAAAAATGAAAGTAAAAATGTGATTGACTTAAAGTTGACTTTAGAAACTTTAGAAGCTTCTAAAGTTTCAACATCATTCACGCCAATTAGCCCCTATAACACAACACGATTATATAAACCCTAAATTTTGTCTTTTGGGGAATCATATAACCAAATTAAAATATAATATCAAGAATATAGTCATATAAATTATAAAATATAAAAGAAATAACCATTTTACTATTACTTGAATAAATATATCTCTTAATGAGAAAGAGGTAACAAGTTTATCATAATTGTTTTTTTTTTTTTGAGAAAGAAGTTTATCATAATTGTTGCATAAATCAATACTATAAAACTTTTGTAAGAAAAGATTCAATGCATCTAAGACTTTTGTAAGAATAGGGTTTTGCTAGTTTGAGGAAATGTAAGGGGGGAGAATTGGGGATAGAGAAAAAGGTTCTATATCTTCTTTGAAGAGTAAGGTTTTTATTTAAAACAATCGTAACAAATGTTCAACCGAGGTATTCATGTCAATCCTCTATGTTTTCTCTTGGGAACTCATCCGGAATCCAGAGATTACCTCTTGTTGGAATGTGATTTCTCAAGAACCGTGTTTGTGTGGTCAACGACCTCTTCAAGACTAGCAAAGACGAATTGGGTTGATCTTAACGGGGTTTCTGAAACCCAAGCCCAAAAGTTAAAAGCATACGATATTGGGCCATAACGATGAAGTTTCGGTATAAGATATTGAATCATTTACATTAGATGGGCCAAGTGACTAGACCGGGAGGGAGGAGACATAATCCGAACGGGTTTACCAACCCCAAAAAGTGGGACCCGCGAATGAGGTGGAGCAATGGGACCTGGACCTGCATTGCATTACAGAGAGAGAGTTGGTGGGAAGAGAGAGTAGGCGGGCGGGCGGGCGCGGTAGGTGAAGGAGTGCGACGTTTGGCTTTTGCTCTTGCTTTTGTTCACACACTTTTATATATGTATATATATCATCATCTTCTCATCTCTATCCCAAAGGAAAATTCAATTCCTTTTCCCTTTTTTTCCTTCATCCAAATCTAACTAAACTATGAAAATTAACATCCGCGACTCGACCATGGTCCGGCCCGCCGGCGAGACCCCCACCACTTACCTGTGGAACTCCAACGTCGACCTGGTCATCCCCAGGTTCCACACCCCCAGTGTCTACTTCTACAGACCCACCGGCGCCTCCAATTTCTTCGACCCCCAGGTCATGAAGGACGCCCTCTCCAGGGCCTTGGTCCCTTTCTACCCCATGGCTGGCCGCTTGAAGAGGGACGACGATGGTCGTATCGAGATCGACTGCAACGCCGCCGGCGTTCTCTTCGTCGTCGCCGATACTCCTTCCGTCATCGACGATTTTGGGGACTTCGCTCCCACCCTCACTCTCCGCCAGCTTATTCCTGATGTTGATCACTCCGCCGGCATTCATTCCTTCCCGCTTCTCGTCCTGCAGGTCACACCTTTTTTTTATTTCTATGATTTAGGACTCCTTCGATCTAGCTATTTAATACTAGCAGTAAGTAGTAAGTACTTCTGGTGGGGAAGAAAACAATTGATGCGTGGCTCTTGTCTTTACTCTACTACCTCGATTCTCCTGAACCCTATGTTTCCTGATGCTTTCGGCCTTTATATATGTTATGTTATGTTATGCAGGTGACCTTTTTTAAATGTGGTGGAGCTTCCCTTGGGGTTGGCATGCAACACCATGCGGCTGATGGTTTCTCTGGTCTCCATTTCATCAATACATGGTCTGATATGGCCCGTGGTCTTGACCTTACCATTCCACCCTTCATTGATCGAACCCTCCTCCGCGCTAGGGACCCGCCTCAGCCTGCTTTCCATCATGTTGAATACCAGCCTGCCCCCTCCATGAGGATCCCTCTCGATCCCTCCAAATCCGGCCCTGACAATACCACCGTCTCCATCTTCAAATTATCACGCGACCAGCTTCTTGCCCTCAAGGCTAAATCCAAGGAGGCCGGGAACACCGTAAGCTACAGCTCATACGAGATGTTGGCAGGTCATGTCTGGAGATCAGTTGGCAAGGCGCGCGGGCTTCCAGACGATCAAGAGACCAAACTTTACATTGCTACTGATGGAAGGTCAAGACTGCGCCCGCAGCTTCCCCCTGGTTACTTTGGCAACGTCATATTCACTGCCACACCACTGGCCATTGCAGGGGATCTGCTATCAAAGCCAACATGGTATGCTGCAGGACTGATTCATGACTTTTTGGTTCGCATGGACGATAACTATCTAAGGTCTGCTCTTGACTACCTGGAGATGCAGCCTGATCTCTCAGCCCTGGTCCGCGGTGCACACACCTACAAATGCCCAAATTTGGGAATCACCAGCTGGGTCAGGTTACCCATTTACGATGCAGACTTTGGTTGGGGTCGCCCCATATTTATGGGGCCTGGTGGAATCCCATACGAGGGTTTGTCGTTTGTGCTACCAAGCCCTACAAATGATGGCAGCTTATCCGTGGCCATTGCTCTCCAATCTGAACACATGAAACTGTTTGAGAAGTATCTGTACGAGATATGACAGACCCTTTTTCCCCACTTAGGATGCTATGGAAACTCTTCCTGAGATAAATTGGGCTTTTTGCTTATTGTCGCAGATTCATTATCCTGTCTTTTAGAGGGTACAACAAATCATGCCCACATAAGTTGTTCTTATGGTGTGTAACACTTGGAAGGTCATATAGGAACTTTTGCTTTATGTTTATACTGATGATAAGTGTTGTCCTATCACACATGCCTTGATTGTTTGGTATCCGATTGGTTCCTGTCGATACTTCATCCACTCTGTTGTCAAGTTTTCAGTTTTCCTGCAATAACTCTGTTTGTAACTTTCTGTATACCGTCGCTTAATACTTGTGAATTTTTGGGAGAAGCCAGAGCTGTTCCCAAAACTGAAAATCGTTAATTTTCTTAACCAAGAGAGAAACTTCTAAAATTTTGAGTCTAAAAATATGTATGTGTTACATAGCGGCATGGAGTTTGTTTAATTGGAAGGACATGTATTTCTACAACCAATAACCGGGCGAAGAGCACAGCTATCAAGTTTTGGATGGCAAGATTTGATACCATTTTGTAATACTGTCATTATTGATTAGATGGTGAGAATAGATGATTGATTACATTTTGGCCCCTCACATCTCCTGATTTAGGCCTTGTGGTCAATAAGGTGATGATTGGGCTCTGATATATCAATGGCATGTCCTCCAGTTGAATGGAGGTGAGGAGCTCGGCTAAGCTTTTCAGTCTTGTGAATATCCTCTTCCAAATGAATGTCTTCTTCAAGCATTACCACTCTTGTTGGTTCGCCATGGGGTCCTGGCACTATGACTTCTTGGACTTTGAGGTGTTCATCAAACTTGGTGACTTGGGTCTTTAGAGAAGACATTCTTCTTTTCTTGAGATAGCAGAAGAGAGCAGCAGCGAGGAACGCGAGAAAAAATACACTGCCAAGAGAGATAACAACCACAATGACAACAGTTGAATGGTGCCCCGGTGGTGGTGGTGGTGGTGGAAGAACGTGAGGTGGAGGCGGTGGATGATGGGGACGAGGATATGGTGGCGGTGGTGATGGAGGAACAAAGTGGGAAGGAGGAGGAGGCGGTTGAAGTGGGTGATGCGGTGGCTGATAGAAAATGTGGGAAGGAGGAGGCGATGGAGCCGGAAATGGAGAAGGGATGGAATGTTGGTCGGAGGGTGGTGGGTAAAAGGGGAAGGAGTGAACAGAGGCAGCCATTTTGTGGGTATGGTAGTTAAATCAAATGTTGAAGTGAGGTAATTCTCATATTTGTCGCCTATTTGTAGTTGTGTAAAGGTTGGATTGGTGGGGTGTGAAATGATATGCTTCTAAGCTTGTACTTGCTTGACTCTCATGCTAAGCCTTGCACTAGGCTTCGTTGGTTGTTTATACTCCATTCCATTACAATTCGTCTATTGGGAAGTTATCTTAAGAGCAATGGGCTGTAACCGGATAATGGGCTTTTTTTTTTTAATTGGGTACTGTTTTTGTTTTCTAATGGGCCTATTGCTGCTTAGATACAAATGTTTTCGACCAAAACTGAATTCACAGACCCAAAGAGACATGTTTCTTTCATTGCTCTTTGACTCTTGTTCTCAATCTCGATGGAGGAACTGCCGATGTCTCCGGCGGGCCACGACCCCCAGGGCCAGGTTAAGCAGCAGCAAGCCGCCGGCGTCGGTATACTGCTTCAGATCATGATGCTCGTCCTTTCCTTCGTTCTCGGCCATGTCCTCCGCCGTCACCGCTTTCACTATCTTCCTGAAGCCAGCGGTTCGCTTCTCATTGGTATCTCTCTCTCTCTCTCTCTTCCTTTTGCTCCTCTCCCTAAGGCCTAAGCTTATCTTATTCATCCGTCGTAATTCCAGGTTTAACCGTCGGTGTACTTGCTAACATCTCCGACACTGAAACTAGTATTAGGTTTGCCCCTTCACGATTCCCTTTTCTTTTCGTTTCCTCGCTTATTTGTTGTTGGATTTTCTGTATCAGGACATGGTTTAATTTCCACGAGGAGTTCTTCTTCTTGTTTCTGTTGCCTCCCATCATCTTATATCCTTTCTTCATTATTTGCCAAACATTATATCTGCATTTGGTCCTCAAAATTTGCTCATTTTCCTTGACATCATTGTTTGAACCCAGTCAGGTTTCAGTCTTCAACCTGTAAGTACTTATCCTTCTTTCTTTCTTTCTTTCCCATCACATGTATTTTCACTACTGTATTAACAGTGTCTGACTTAACGGCTTTTCCTGGTTGCAGAAACCATTCTTCTCTAACTTTGGAGCTATTGTTACCTTTGCGATCATCGGAACTTTTGTCGCTTCAGTTGTGACTGGTGGTCTAGTGTAGGGATCATAAGCCTCTTGCTTATTTCTAATAGGTTCTTCGTTTGATTGAATTTAGCTTGTACCCTTATCTGGTTTTCCCGCCTTTTGCAGTTATCTTGGCGGCTCTATGTATCTCATGTATAAACTTCCATTTGTTGAGTGTCTTATGTTTGGTGCACTTATATCAGCTACGGACCCTGTCACTGTACTGTCTATATTCCAGGTGCTTCTGCTTTCCATATTAGTCTCAGTTTGATCCCTAAGCGCAATGCGTTAGTTGATGATGCCACCGGAACATACAAGTATTATTGAAATACAGCATGTTTTTTTTCTAAAATGATGCCCTGCATTGTGATGAACATTTATTTTATAAAATCTGATGACAGGAACTGGGCACCGACGTCAACCTGTATGCTTTGGTCTTTGGAGAATCAGTTTTGAATGATGCTGTGAGTGTTTATTTACCTGCTGCGAAATTGGACTCTCCCTTTTAGGTATATATGCAAACATAAAGCCCATAACACTAACTCCATCAAATGGGTTTTCGTGTATGTGGTGTGGCTCGTAGATGGCAATATCATTGTACAGGTATGTAAACCACATGATTTTTTTTTTCCTTTTAGATACCTTTTAAGCGAAGTATTAAAATACAATAGACAAACTTTCTATGCAGAACAATGTCCTTAGTAAACCGCCAGTCTTCGTCTGGGGAACATTTTCTCATGGTGGTGATCAGGTTTCTTGAGACTTTTGCTGGCTCAATGTCTGCAGGTCTGTCTGCTCTGACTCCGTTCTGACCGGATCAGGAAGTCTTTTTTTCTTTCTTTGAAATCCTTAACAATTACATATATATGTAAGACCTGTTCTTTTCTACATATATAAGACCTGTTTTTCCCGGCGCCTTTACAGGAAGCAGAATGTACTCTGTTATTTCTTTATTCCCCAGACATTGTTCTGCCAATGGTGGAAGACAATAGCTTCTAACCGAGTCCCTCACGGAGCTCATATATTGCTTAAACATACTAACAGTCTTGATATTGTTCTGCAGGGGTTGGGGTTGGATTCACTTCAGCTTTAATATCCTTCCTCGATCTGTCTTTTCGCGTATTAGATGTTACATGTCTAAATGTATTGTAAAACCTTAACTCAGAACACCTCTTTAAGTATGCAGGATTGGATACGGAGAAGTAAGCGCCTCATCTTTTCTTAACTCTGTCTATACTGTTGTATAGCTTATACTCTCTAATCATCTTGTTATGGCTCTGCTTTTTCTTTTTCTTTACCTCAGTCTTCAGAACTTGGAGTGTTGTCTCTTTGTGCTTTTCCCGTATTTTTCGTAAGCAGAAAAAAACACTCTCCTCTTCCTGTCTCTTCATATTTATGAGAACACTTCTTCCTCCTAACGTATTTTGTTTGTGCTGTCAGATACATGCTTGCAGAAGGCGTTGGTCTCTCCGGCATTGTGTCTATACTCTTCACAGGAATTGTAATAGCCTACTCATTGTAGTTTTTACATCTTAGTTGATGCTAATATCTGGAAATATATATTCAAGCAGCCTAATACAGTGCTACTGTAGGTTATGAAGCGCTACACTTTCACAAATCTCTCAGAAGCTTCGCAGAGTTTCGTATCTTCTTTTTTTCACTTGATATCGTCGCTGGCGGAAACTTTCACGTAAGTCCAGATATTACATCTCATTGTTAGATAATAATTTCTACTCTTAAAAAACTGTTGGATTGATATTGGTTTGCTTAATGCTTTCCTAGGTTCATTTATATGGGATTTGATATCGCCATGGAGCAGCATAGCTGGTCCCATGTTGGGTTTATCCTTTTCTCTATTGTATCCTTGTTCGCTGATCGTCATGATTATATGCAGTGTTAGCCAGTGTTGTTAAATCCTTGACTTTACATTTTGCTTATGCGTTTCATGACCGACAATAGTTGTTTATTGGCGTGGCTAGGTGACTAAAATCCCTTACCACTGCTTTTTCTTTCATAGCTGATCGCTTCATTAAGATCATGGTTTTTTCCATTCAGATTTACCTATATGTTCTGCAATGTTTTTCTCAAGCAGGGCTGTCAATGTATTTGGGTGTGCATATTTGGTAAATTTAGTTAGACATGAGCATCAGAAGATACCCATGAAGCACCAAAAAGCCCTTTGGTATAGTGGTGAGATGAGTTAATCGTTTTTGTTCTTGTCTCCTGATGCCCATTTCTATATCTATACACCACTATTAAAACATGTACACATTTTGACACATCGATAGGACTTCGAGGGGCAATGGCGTTTGCGCTTGCACTTCAGTCTCTTCATGACCTACCAGAGGGTCACGGCCAAATCATCTTTACTGCAACCACAACCATTGTTGTTGTCACGGTAAGTTTTGTATTCTCCCCATGAAGCATCTATGTTCTTCATTTCCAGCGGTAGTATATGTAAGGCTTTAAGAATCTGCGAGAGTTGGAGAATTATACATAGGGTTGGTTTCTTATCCGTGGCAGTATTATTTCAGGTTTTACTAATAGGAGGTACGACAGGTAAAATGTTGGAAGCTGTGGAAGTTTTAGGTGACGATCTTGATGACTCCATGTCTGAAGTAAACTCTTGACGATCTAATCAAATACCTTTAAACTAAGTTTGTGTGTGTCCTTTTCTAACGCACCCAAATACGTGGGCAGGGCTTTGAGGAGAGCAATCATCGGTACATTCCTCCTTCTTTTAGCACTGGAGCTTCATCTGACGAGGATACATCATCGTCAGGAAGCAGGTTCAAGATGAAGCTGAAAGAGTTTCACAAAAGGTGAGAG
>OVAY01003186.1:0-12551 GCA_900406395.1 Kernera saxatilis
CATACTTGCTAAAGACTCAGCGATCAAAGCAGATACACCACCGTGTAACACCTTGAAAGGCTTTTGAGGGAGTTGAAACTTCTCAGAATTTGGTGAAAAAAAGGAGGTCAATGATCAAATTGAAGAAGAAGGAAGAAGAAGAAAGAACCTGGCAGCAGATTGGAGAAACGGGAAGACGACCTGTGACACGTGTGGGAGATAATTCATCGATCTCGAAACCTAAGGTGTGAAGGGGAGGGTCTAAAGCTTTGGTCTTGGACGATGCAGACTCCATTTGTGCGCTCTGAGTCAGAGAGAAAGAGAGAGAGAGAGGGGTTAGGTAGGTGAGGTGTGTTAGAGATGATAAGAGAGGTTGAGAAAAAGTGAGAAAAGGGACTGAATTGGTTTTTCTGGAATTAGCAACGCTAGTCCAATTTCACTATAATGGGTTAAGGCACTGACTTGCTTTGGCCAAATGTGAAAGAGTCAAAGACTTTGATAATTGGTGTTGGTGACAGTGTTTCGGACCAGAGTCGTGGTATTGGTTAAGTTTAGAGGTATAGATAAGACACACGTGAGAGACGTTCTTGTCAGTTTGGTTACTTTGGTTCAATCATTAAGTCTTTTAATAGGCTGAAAGTGGAAGTTGAACTCAATGGGCTTACCGTAAATTAAGGCCCGTTTGTGGCATAAATTACTCATTTTCTCTTTCAATAATATATCTACTACTTAGAGCTAATTTTGGTAGAAATTAAAAGATGAATAATGTGAATGTTCTAGATTCACACAATGATTCTATGCAAGATGTTATGAAATTAGCGATAAGAAGAGAACTTAGGTTTCCTTGAAATGAACAAAGATTAGAAACAAATATAAGATTTATGGATTGAACTCAATGAATACAAAATGATGATTTGAATTTTGACGATTTGTCCCTTTAATTCGGAATATGGCTTCTGGCCCTTTATGGCGGAACTCGGTACGAATCTCAACACCATTAAAACGATATCATTTGTTAAATAGATGGAATATATAAATATATATAAAGTAAAAAGTTTAGATGAATATGAAATAGATGTAAGAAGAGAAGAGGATTATGATTCGTTCAAATCAAAAGCTGCCTAATCTTATATGTTTTTTTATGCTTAAAAGTAAATCCCATTTTGGTTTGAATTCTCAGTTGATCTTCACCCTCTTTGTTAGATTAATAAAAGCAAGAGCACCGAATCTCAATAGCCTTTGGTTAAGCTATTTTATATAGCTTTTCTACGAAACCCTCTACACATTTAGTTTGATACGTATACTATATAGAAGACACACACTGCATTGTATAAAAAGTTGTGAATGGTAAAAGGAGAAACAGTGGTGTTTTTTCCCTGAACTAAACAGTAGCTATAGTGGAAATTTACATGGTAATTAAAAAGACTAATAGTATATGATAATGCCGAACTAGGGTCCAAAAATACTTAAAAACTAATTTTGTCCAATCTAAATACACGTTTAAACGCAATTACAATCATGTGTAAGTGAGTGTCGTATCTTGAATATAATCCATTTTTATTCACATATAATTAGAGAATCAAGTTTGGTATATATGTAACTCTACGAAAAGTGTATTAGGTGATGGCTTTCTCCCCAGAAAAGAAGATATATTGATCTCTCTCTGAAACATTCCGATACATTTTATCTAGACATCATTATTGGTTTTCGTTTTGAGGTCGTACTGGGCTCTATAAACCAATTGTTTAATTCATTAATTAATACACTAATTAAATTGCTAATATTCTCCTGTATTAATCAATAATAGATTAGGATGTCTCTTACTATAGTCTATATATCTCTATATGATGTAAGAGTTTGATCACAACAAGCATAGCTCTCTCTCTTTCTCTCTCTCTAACACACACACACACACACGTAGAATAAGTACTCATGAAAATGGGAGGTCACGAGAGGAGGAAGAAATCGTTATCATCTTTTTCAGTAATCAAATCGTTGTTTCCGTGTCGTTCAAAGGACAGAGAAAACTGGAACGAAGACAAAGTGATCAACGTGAGGCCAAGAATCATGACCACCGACGAGGATGCATGTTCTTGGATCGCTGAGCCCTGTATCGATAGGAGAGCCACTGCTTTCATTGCTAAGTTTCACGACAATCCAATACAAGATCCTGAATATCAGATTATTGCTCCTTAAGATCATGATATATATGTATATACATAGCTTTATGTAAGTATTGTGAGGTTTGAGTATGTTAACGAGAAAGATTCGAGAACAAAATTGGTCAAAAGACATTTGACTTGGCGTTTTGATGTTTTTTTCTTTCTTTTGAGAATTGTCTAAATCTAATGAAAAAGCCACGTGTCTAGCGAGTCGTACGGCGTCGTTCGAATACATATTAGAGATTCAAATAACAAAATAGCCGTTGTAAATTTATAATACGCAGTCGTTTTGGTGCTACACAGTAAAGCCAGCTGTACAAACTATTGACCGTTACGATTTAGTAAACGTCATCGTTTTAACGCCGCCTAAGAAAATACTTTATTTAAACACTCTTATTCCTCTAGGTCAAATCATAATTCTCTCTCGACTTTTATTCCTTTTCGTGCTTTCTCGTTTTTTCGGAGGCGATCATGAAATCGCTGTCGACGAAATCGTCGTCTCTAGCTTAACTGTGTTGTTGCCTTTGATTCTTTCGTTTCATTCACTTTTTGTATTTCAATTTTGTTTTTCTAGGGTTTCAATTTTGTACTTTTGTTGTCTATTCAACCTCCGGAGTCGATCAATCACCGTCTTTTTGTAAGTCGTGTTCACTTTTGTGGTTTTTCCTTTTTATCTGATTGCCTTCGATTCTAGTAATTTCGTTTTTCTTTGTATGTTGATTATGTCTCTAGGGTTTTCAAATTTGTCTGTTTTTCTGTCTTTCTCGTATTATCCGTTACAAAGTTTGTATTTTTAGCCTAAAGTTTCGTTTTGTTCTATCTACGGTTTCGATTGGGTAGAGATTTTTGTCGGCTGAATTTCCTATTTTTTCTTGTGTTGTTTTTGTTTTCTTGCTTTAGATAGCTATTCCTCGTATGGCTTTCGATTCCCTTCCTTTCCTTGTTCTCAGTTTGGTTTATGTCTTTCGTTTAGGTTTCTTTTTGACATTTTAGTTTTTTGAGTCTTTTGTTTCTCCGCGGTTTCATTTATAAAGCTTTTGACTGGGTTTTCAATAGTCTTCTCGCATATGATGAGATAGTTGTAAGCACCTCACTGAAATTACCTTGAGATCTTACTACTTCAATCTAAATAAGATGTATGTTATTTTGGCCCGTTTTTATTGGTATGCTATACCAGAATTTGAAAAGTCCCTGATGAGCTTGTCCCGCCCCTTTGAGTGACTCGGTTTCCTAGTCACCTGAGCTATAATCAAATGCCTCGTCCACTGTATGCTATACTAGAATCGAGGTAATCTTAATTACCTCTTTGAAACGTCCCTGATGACAGAACGCAAATGAGCTTGTCCCGCCCCTTTGAATGACTCGGGTTCCTAGTCACCCGAGATAAACAAATGCCTCATCCCAGTCTAACTGTATACTATTAAGAGACGCTGAAATTGCTTGAGATCATAGCCACCACTCGAGCTAAAAGAAGTTCCAAAAGAACCTCCAAGGTGCTAGAATGCAAATGACACTGATGCTAGAATGCAAAACGAGGTTGTCCAACCTCTTTGGACTACTCAGGTTCCTAGTCACCCGAGCTAAACACATAAATGCCGCCTCCCGGTTCTAATTAAGAGATGAGGTGATTATGATTACCTCTCTGGAATTGCTTGAGATCATAGTCACTCAAGTTAAAAGAAAAGCCAAAAGCAAATGATGTAGTCCCACCTCTTTGGATTACTCGGGTTTCTAGTCACCTGAGTTAAACACAAATGCCTCGGCCCAGCTCTCTGAAATTTCACAAGCTAAAAGAAAAATCAAAAGAACGTCCCTGATTCTTGAATGGAAATGAGGTTGGTCAGCCTCTTGGAAGTACTTGGTTCCTACTTCCTAGTCAGCCGAGTTAAACACAATCGCCCCGGTTCTAAGCGTATGGTATTAAGTGATGAGGTAATTATGAGTACCTCTCTGAAATTGCTTGAGATCCTAGTCACTCAAGCTAAAAGAAAAGCCAAAAGAATCTCCAAGGTGCTAGAATGAAATGACGTAGTCTCACGTCTTTGGACTTACCTGGGTTCCTAGTCACCCGATTTAAAAACAATGCCTCGTCCTCGTCACGTCTTTGACTTGCTTTCGGGTCTGAGTCATCTATCCCAAAACAAATGCCTTGATGCGGTCTATTGGCATGTTATACATCGAATGAGATAAACTGTCTCACTCACTGAAATTACTAGTCGATGCCAGAAGAGGTTTCCCAAATGGCGCAAAAACTGAGGTAGTCTGCCTCTTTGACTAGCACTTGAAGATCAATATGCAGAAGTACGACGTTTATGGAGGAGCATGCATCACTCAAACTTAAATACAACTTTTGAGGTATCACTTTAAGATTATTTTTCCTTCATCTGAAATTTCAGGTATGTGAATTTTCTAATTCTTCTATATAAATTATGTTTTATTTCTTGATTGAGTTTATAAATACTTTCGACTCTAAAGCTTAATCTGTTTCTGTCTTTTTAAAATGCAGGTTGACCTCAGTTCTACAAAATGTGTGTACACAAGAAATTCATTTACTCCATTTAACAGATGTCAGAATGAAGAAATGGTAGAATTCGATCTATAACGTAGTTCCATTACAATAATAGTAATGTATTATGGAAGAATGGAATTATTCTTAACCTCTAGACAAACAATGTATTTCATCTACTCCAACTTCACCTTTCTATCTTTCTTTGCAGGTAGTTCTCCTCCGGTTTTCGAAGATCATCACAAGAGTTTCAGGTTATTTTCTTTCCACTCCTTTATAAGTGTTTTGGGTTTTGTCCTTCTCCTCGGAGTTCTGTTTTAGGAATTGGAACTGGTCTTTAAAAGATATGCATATTGCTTTTGCTTTTAGTTTCTCTAGTTCTAAAAGAAACCATATCTTAGAGTATTTTAATCAATTTGCAGAAGTTTGATATCCATGCTGCTTGAGTTCATGTTAAATATTGCTGAATAACTTTAAAATTAGATTTCTTTCATTTCAGTGAATGTTAAATATTGCTGAATACTACCTTTAAAATTATATTTTTTTTCATTTCAGTTTTCTGAATCCCTATTTAGGCTATAAGTTATTGTTTTTATTTTACTGTGTATTTCTCTATGTTGAATTTATCTCTTTAACTTTGTATTATTGTTAGGTACATAATTTTCTCTCATAAGAAAAACTAATTGTTGAGTGCATATAAATGCTATCTTGCTCTTAGCACTGCATCACTGCGTCATTTGAAATTGTCTCACTCTCACATACTTACTTAAGAGATGGTTTGCTTTTAACGTGTTTTATCATATTGGTAATGCTGTCTATAGAAGTTTAAACAAAGGTATGGAATTTCTTAACATAAATCAAATGTTTCAGCTTATGGGTAATTGATTTCATGGTTCTCGATACTTCCAGTTCTAACATACTTTCTTCGTGCTTTCTTTGCTATGAATGAAGATGAATTGTTATAAGCTATTACGGTTGAATTTGAGAAAAAAAAAGACAGACAGATCGAATGTCCTCGGTTCTTTCCGTTGGAATATATTTATCTTATGTTTTCCTTGTTACACTGTTTTTTATGATTGATGATGAATTGTTATAAATGATCTATAAATTTGACCACTTGTTACAATTAAAGGCTTGAAGCTGAAATACCACAAGATTTCTCTTAGCTTGTAAATATTTTGGCATCTGTTCTTGAATATGTTTCAAGTTAGTTTTTTAGTTTTATTCTTTCTTGGTGCTATGCTTATTATCGTCTGACCTTGGTTATTTGGGATTCAGCCATGCTTAGTTAGATGAAATCTTAGATGTTGTAATTCCTGTTGCAAGCATCATATAAAGTGTTGCCTTTTAACTTGTTTTATGTGCCTTATGTCTCTGTTTCATATGTTTCTGCTCATATCATTTATAGATTTGATTGCTAAGTTTAAAGCTTCTTTACTTGGTGCTATGCTTTTTGTTTGTCAAAATTCGATGGAGATCTGAGTTGGTGAGAGAGTAAAAGTGTTGGTTAGTGTTTTTAGGTGACTCGAGGTTATTTGTGGATTCAGCCATACTTAGAGATGCTGTTACCATGTAAAGTTTTTCCTTTATTCGTTTTCTGAGTCTTATATCTCTCATTTAGAGTTGATTGTTAAGTTCAACGTTTTTTTACTTGATACTAATAGTTCTGTTTTAGCTTTTTTTTGTTCAAGTTTCATGGAGGTCTGAGTTGGTGAGATGAAAAAATTGTTTTATCTTTATCTATAACTGTTTTATATTTTCAGTTAAAAAATTTCTTATGAACCTATACTCTATAATTCATTGTATATTTATGTGTACTAAACAATAATAATGTAGCTTATTCGTTGTATACTAGAGTATGCAAAATAGGAAAATGTGAAAAATGTAAATATTTTTCTTCGTTTTTCTTTCTAAAAAGAGCATCGAATTGAAAGATTCGGCGGGACGATAGGCGCAGTCCACAGGAAAGTCACACACCTAACTTTTGGACCGACCAAAACCTTCACTTCGTCCCAGGTTCAACAAACAAAACACATTCTTGTTTTTAATTAGTTTCTTTTCTCTTTCTTTTTTTTTTTTTGTGTGTGTTAAAACTCTCTCTTTTTAAGTTTTAACGGTGGATGGATCCCGAAAACTCGTCCTAAAATACATATTAAAATTTTTGATTAATCAGATATATATATTTTAGTTATTTGAAGACTTGGGTATTTCTTTCAAAATCCAGTTTTTGGGTCTTTCTTTTTCATTTATTTCTTCTCCTCCGATAAAAATATGTGATTGGTAAAGAGTAAAACTGAATTACTACGTGAGTGCTATTAATGGCACATTGGTTAGACTTTAGACACAACGAATAAACATCCATCCTAATCATAATTAGGATTCATATTCTTGCATTGCAGGCAATATGTTTTGTTGGATTTATTTGATTAGTATATGGATATATAGCGACTTATGAAGGAGATAACCAACCATTTTTTTAAAAAAGCATTAATTACTTGTAAGTTGTAAGCAAATAATAATTAAATTCACCGTGTCTCGAGGTCGAGGGTTCCTCCAAATGTGTGACTTGTGATCAAAGAACTACGAACCTAATCATGTTCACGTATATATAATACTAAAATATTAATATTGAAAAAATCAACCGAGGAGAAATATATTTTTGAATCAATGAGCAGATTAGTCCGTTGGTTGTCATGTGGGATATTGCTACAAAACTATACGATCCGATTGTTGAAAGTTCAAACTAACCAATTAAAAAAATTTTAACCGAAAAAAATAGCGTAAAAAGTAACAAAAATATATTTAAACTGTAAGAAATAGACTAGATTTGTTTGACAAAAAAAAAAATAGACGAGTTGTTTCAAAAAAAAGAAAAATAAAGACTAGATTTGGATTAAGTTTCTTAAGCGTTGATTATCATCCGTTATCAAAATTCCATTACATATATGTACCTTTAAGCTACGTTAATGTTTATTACCACTCTTTGGATCCCTTTTACTTAAATTTTACATAAACGTTCCACACACATACAAAAAAGGAATCTTATTATTTTTTTTTTCTGGTATTTATTTATAGATAGTATAGCATATATACATTTGTGTTGTGTGAATACGATTAAAATAATACGAATAACCGAAAGTCAATCTTTATATATATCACTCGGAAGTCAGAACTGAAGAAGTCAAAAGTCGATTTTTAAAATCAAAGGGGTTTACTACGAAACATGTCTAACTAAGTAAATATATATTTACATGACAATCCTTTTTGTTAGAAAAAGATTATCATATTAATTGGAATAATAAGATCGATAAATGAAATAGAAAAATTGTGAAACTATATAAAGTTATATGCCGTTCCATAAGATGTACCAATGAAAACTAGAATATGATATCTAGATTCTAGACTGTATAAATTGTCAAGCAAGATATGATGAAAGAAAACGAATTTAATTGAAATGAGAGAAGAAAAGAAAGTAAATAAGGAGAGAAGTGGAGAAAGAGAGAAGACATGTGGAGATCACATGGGATTCTCTGTACATTACTCTGCCCACCTCAAACGCCTAATCCATTGGTCCTGTAAATAAATAATGCACATTTAACCCACCTTTGGCTCCCACATTTTTATCACCTAACCACTTGTCAATTTGCATCATTCTTTCTATTTTCAGAATTTGATTTATAGTCTTTTGGTTCTTAAAAAATAAGCAAACGTTTACAAAACCTAATTGAGTCTGATTACTAATCTTTATTGTAGTGGTAAGAAATATACTGGTTTAATAGTTACCAATCACAAAAATAAAAAGAATTAGTTTTATCGAAAGTAATATCATCATTGATCTCTTATTTTTTCTGATTATTCTGTTATCGTTTATCGTTCTCTTTTTTTATTAAAAAAATATTACCACGTTATCTCACCAATAAAATCCATTACAATATATTACGGTTTAGACAATAAATGTATTTGATAACTTTTTATCGAGTTTCTTTCATTCTTTTTTTTTTCTTCTTGAGATTGTGATCTTGGCATATTTTTCCTCTAGTTACTAACAATATATTGCTATTGAAGTCACACCTAACTCTAAACAAAATTTAACCTCCAAAACTCTTGGATGAATCCATATATATTTTAGTGGTAGTAGATGTTTATATATTAAGCTAACAAATTAGGCAGTCTTTAATTATTAGCTAATAACATCTAGTCGATGTCCGTAATCTTCAAATTTCATCTTCACATCTCGTAACAGTCGATAACTTTTTGGTTTTGATATCATATGATTAATCATAATGCATAAAATTGACTAAACTATATTTATAGGTATACGTGTCTGCATTTGTGTGAGTGATAGAGCAAAGGAGAAAAAATATCTAGAAATATCACAAAGATCGATGAAGAAAAAGGAGACTGGGTAAAAAACATAAGTAGAAAGTGAGACCCCATAGAAAGTAGATGTAAGTGTTTTATGTTTGTCGTCAGTACTTAGAACCGGAAAGGCAAATTCTTGACTTTTTCTCATCATTGTCATGTGTCATGTGCGTGTTCATATCTACCAATCAAGCTTCGAAAATATCTACCATGGAGCTTAAAAAATATCCACCAATGGTTTATGGTGAGAAATAGCATTTATATTTCACCATAAACCTATCAAACACCAATCTTCAACATAAGAAGCCAGTCCAAGATCTGTTTAATTTTGTATTATTAAGCTATTACTATTTCAAGAACCAGTTTAGATTTGGTCTAGTTTAAAGCTTTGGTTATCTACTTTGAATTTCTTAGTTTCATTTTTTAGTTTCTTTAGGTTAGACTTTAGAGTGAGGAAAGTCTAGCCGATCGTTTTAACAAAAAAAAAAAAAAAGAAGTCTAGCCGATTAATGTAGGATCTAACTATTAAAACGTTCTTACAAATACGTAACAGAAAGTTTGGATTACATTTTATATTTTAGTTCATCATGATAAAAAAAAGTTTTATGACAGAAGATCATGAACTAAAACATAGACTACATAGTACTATGAAAATGAATATAGTGATTAAAAAAAATTTATGGTCCAATGAAAAATGAATTCTTAGCTTTGACCAATGACCAATGAATTAAAACTACTTTAGTTCATTTCATTTTGCCTAACTACAGAAATCCAAATCTATTATACCTTCTCCATATAATTAACAAATTACTTGGATCAGTAAAATGTATTAGTACTTTACATTCTTGATAATGAATTAAACTAGTACTATTATCTTTAGGATTGTAAAAAGAACAAAAGAGAATTTGAGACAATGGTTTCTTCAGTTCAAGTTTATAATGAGATACAAGAAGCTTAAATATCGAGAGTCTAAACCAGAGTTAATAATCGAACTATACAAGAAACTAAACCAGCATTAATTAGACCAGATATTAAATCTCTAATAGACTAGCAACATGATAATATCTTTTACTGGAATAGGAATTGGAATTGAATGTAAAAAGAGAGAGAAATAGTAAAAATTGTGTAAGTATGAGAGTTGAGTGAAGAAAGGAGATCACGTGGGGGAGGATAAGAAATCGAATTGATGGGTTCATGGGAATGCTGTTATCGCGGATCTTGCCTCTTTTGACCACTCTCTCTCCCTTTCTCCAATATTTTTACTTTTAAAATTTCGTTTAATAATTTTTATTTTTACAATTCTTTTTTAAAAAAAGATTTTTTTTTTTTGTGTTCACATGTGGTGTATAAATACATAGAAGCCTCTCCATTCCAACTCCAAAAGAGAAGCAGAAAAGAATTTACAGTTTAAATCAACAAAAGAAAGAATCCTTGAAAAAGAGAAATGGCTTCATGGAAGAAAACAATCGCAACGCCATTCAAGAAAGCGGCAACGTTCTTTAACCAACCGCAGCAAACGCCGCACAACCGCCACGCAAACGCGAAGGCGAGAGAAGAGCATGAGAGAAGAACGGTGAAGGAGCTTCAAGGTGATGTCATGGCTTGTGGTTATGAAGATGTCCTCGTCATGTGGTCAATTCTTGACAAGTCAAACTCTTCAAACAATCTCTCTTCTTGATTACAAACGCAAAAATGAGAAACTGTCATTTTTTTTCTTCACGTAATTACACATTACGTGAAAATGGAATTTGAGTTTCTCTTTCTTTTTTTTTCCTTTTTTTTTCTTATGTGTATAGGTTGTATTAGCCCGCCATGTCTCTCTTGTTTCTCCTTATCCTTATGTGGTCGTGGCTTTTTTTTTCAAATTTAGATTTTAGTGAATTTTTATCCGATTATTAGTTTGGATTCGGATGTTATTAATCCCTGTGATGATCTAGTCAAATTCACGGTGTGATTTTTCATTTTCGTTTGGAACAAAAAAAATGAAAGTCTTTTGATGTTGTTGGTGTTCAATTCCGGTTTCATTTGTGTACTTTTTATTTATTTATTTAAGCGGTTAACGGAACCATAGATGAATTTGAATTTATATACTTAACTAATCACGTTGATATTATAACCAAATTTATTTAATAAGAAATAAATATAACCATTGGTTAACAATGTAATTCATTAAAAGATGTAGCTAATAAAACTATGCATTATCTCGGTAACGGATCTCTATAACTCTCATGTGAGATAATGTTATCCACACTCTTATCCAATAGCCCTACATACACTAGACGTTGAGCTCATTGATTGCCAAATCTTTTGGAATTTTATAAATAAATCCACACCAAACAATTTAAACTCATGTGGAAAATGTCAGTTTTTACGTTATTTTGTTTACTGATTTTGTGAAATGTATGAATGAACCGTAATTAAATTAGGTGATTCGAGTATGTGCAATTTCAGTCTAAATTATGTTACATTTTGCTACAAAATGTCTTATGTTTTAATATGATTTTCATGATATTTCAGTGTTGGGTTGGTTTCTTTGCTATCGGTTATTTACTTATTTCAGTAAGGAATCAACCCAAATTAAACAGATTATGATGGTTCAGAACAATCCGGTTAACCTGTTTGGTTATTTTACCAGCCGTAACAACAGATCTTAACCCCCAAATAGTAGAACATGTGACAAAAAAGGAAACCACAACAATATATCAATAATCTTCACATAAGATTGGTGTTAAAAATAAAAATAAATATAGATATAAGATCTACAAAAATTCAAACAAAATAAAATAAACTAACAATTAGATGACAGCCCTTAAACTTAGGAAAACCCAATCATTGAACCCAAAAAATAATAATAATAAGAGAAGAGAAGAAGAAAAAAAAGTACAGCCGTATAAGGCATGAGTGTGTGGTAATGTGATGAATGATACGATGTGATTGTATTGAAGTGAAAGTGGGACAACATGATTCCTATAACGTGCCTTGTCTTCTCCATCATCTTCATTAACATCCCTAACATGTTCAAACATCTGATCACAGAGCTGGCCTCACTTCTGCAACCTAACATGGCCCCTTTAAAGGTCAAATCCATCTATACATACCTTTGGAATTACTGGCTTTTCGATACAAGACACAGACAACATCAGAGAGATGTTTCTAGCTTATTTATGAGTCTAGAAACAGTTGGTTTGATAAGGAATGATTGATCTCTAGGGTAATTTACAGTCCAATGTTTATGTACCAAGAGCAAACATTTACTTTCAGGGCCTATCATGAGGGTAAAATCTTGAGATCTATGTGAAGGTTGCTCCAAAAATATCATATTCATTGACTAGGGGACTTTCTAAAGGGAGTGAGCCTCAAGGTCACGAGTTCGAGTGTCGATGTTAGGGAGGGGATTAAATTAATCTGCTATAATCCCCTGTCCGAGGAGAGTATGGATAAAAAGCCGGAAACTCCTTGGTAATCCAAAAAAGAAGAAGATCATATTCATTACTAGGGCGAGCTCCGCGCAACGCGCGGAATTATAATTTATATAATAAATA
>OVAY01003187.1:0-12547 GCA_900406395.1 Kernera saxatilis
TAGCCATTCCTCATTGACTAAACACCGGTCAAGCTTTTTGCATATAATACCCTCCTCTTGTTTATTAGTCCATGTAAACCTTGGGCCATGATACCCCAAATCAAGAATCGAACAATACCTCACCAAGCTTTGGAAATCGCCCATCCCCGGGTGTTGCGGTGGGGAGTGGATAGAAATAGATTGCTCTTCCCCTTTTAAAATTTCATTAAAGAATCCATGATTTGTTACGAACCAGTGGGGTGTCATGATGATTTCGAATTTCTTCCCAGAGAATCTTCCTTTCCTCCACAAAATTCGATGATATTCATAATTTATCTGTAAAACCTTGCTCTCCTTGACACGTGTCTCCAGCAAGCAACCAAAATCTAATGAACTATTATTCACCCAGTTACGGATGATGGAATGTTTGCCATCACCCAGTTATTTTGCCATTGCTGATCACAAAATATGACTTTGCAACTGTCGATTCGCCATATAATTTTAATGTGACTGTTGGTAGCTAAAATAATTTAGTCACTGATCTTAAGTAATACAGCCAAAAAATTAGTGGCTAAATCGGTCGTCCAGGATAACGAGTATTTCATCGGTTTTTTTGTAGACGATTTCGAACTAAGCATTATTCACGTATCGTGGTCTAGTTGGTAGAAAATTACTCTAACAGTGTCTAAAATTTCAAAACAAATTATCAATTGCATGCTTACCAAGGTTTTTTTTATATTAAAGATTAAAGGTTGGGAAATTCTCTAAATTACTATTTTTACGTTTGATTTTTCCAAACTACTACCAAAAATTTGAAATTTCAACATTACTAAGAACTTCTGTTCTAAGAAGAGGTTCCTCTAAATGATCATATTAGGAAGGGTGTGGTAATTTTTGAAAGAAAAACATAACAAATGGTATATTCCTTAAAATTCCTCTAATATTTTATAATTTTCTATTCAAATTTATAGAAATTAATAGAAATATGCATTATTTGGATAAAAAATATATAAACATTAAACCCTTTAGATATTCAAAATCTTACAGAATTGTTTTTCTATAAGAAGCCACTAGAATCACTAATGTTAATTTCCTAAAAATAGTCAGGTGCAAGTCTCCACAATTAAAATTACCATTACTGATAAAAAGAAATTAAAATTAAGAAAACAAAAAAAAAAACTAAACTAAAACAAAAAGCATCCTCTCTCTCTCCCGCTTCTGTTTGATTTCATTTCCAAGCAAATTATTTCATTGCTCAAGTATTATCAACAGAAGAAATTGATATCTCTAAAGTAGATATTGAACAAGAATCATCATATTCAATCTCATCTTCTCTAATAACACCCATCATATTCTATAATTTATTTTAACAACTCATTGGTGGTGTTCTTGTGAAAGAGGAGACTAATTAATGTCTAGTTATGTTGGTGTTCTTGTCTCGGATCCATGGCTACAAAGCCAGTTCACACAAGTGGAGTTACGCAACCTTAAATCCAAGGTCTTTCTCTCTCTGTCTCTCTCTTTCTCTTTGTTTCATCACACATCACTTTCACACTTTGTAGTATTCAAAAAATTGATCTTTCAAATTCTTTTTCTTAGTTTGTTTCGACAAAAACTCGATATGGCCGTGTTAGAGTGAAAGATTTACCACCAGTGTTAGCAAAGTTGAAAGATTTCAATGGCACATTTAAAGAAAAGGAGATCAAAGCTATACTGAATGAGTCTTATCCCAATCTCAATGAGGAAGTTGAATTCGAAACCTTTCTCCGGGTGAGTTTGATCATCTCTAAATGCCTTCAAATATGTTAAGTTTCCATGACCCATGTCCCTTATAACTTCGGATGTGAGATCCTAACAAAATGTTGTAAACTTGTGGTTAATACGGTTTTGTGACAGGCCTTCTTGAGTGTGCAATCCCGAGGTGAAGGAGGAGGATCAAAAGGCGGTTCATCGTTTCTCAAGACAAGTACTACAACGTTTCACCACACGATCAATGAACCCGAGAAAGCTTCCTATGTGTCCCATATCAATAATTATTTGAGAGAAGATCCTCTCTTGAAAAGCTATCTTCCTATCAATCCTTCTACCAATGCTTTGTTTGATCTTGTTAAAGATGGTGTTCTTTTGTGGTACACATATATCTTCATATAATTTGATCTAAATATGGATTTTTTTAGTGGTTTAGTTTTGACTCTATACTTCTTGTTTGTTCCTTTTGGTTTGCATAGTAAGCTTATAAACGTAGCTGCGCCTGGGACGATAGATGAAAGGGCGATAAACACGAAGAAAGAGATGAATCCATGGGAGAGAACTGAAAACCTTTCACTATGTCTCAATTCTGCAAAGGCAATTGGCTGCACCGTCGTCAACATTGGAGCTCAGGACATTGCTGAAGGAAGAGTGAGTAACTGAACACTCAAAGGAAGCTCCTTTCCTTTTTGCTCTGCTTCATATTCTGTTTTCTAACTCTTCATCCTCGTCTTTGTAGCCGCATCTCGTACTTGGGTTGATCTTTCAGATTATAAAGGTAGCCACTTTACATTACTTTGGCATAAGATGATGAGACATGGTTACTAATTTTTGGTTATTTTTTGTTGGAGAAACAATTAGATCCAATTGTTAGCTGATCTCAATCTCAAGAAAACTCCACAGCTTGTTGAGTTGGTGGAAGAGAACCAGGTAAAAGTCTATAGTTTTGAACTTTTTCTACAAGTTTAAAGTGTAATTTTGAGGCTGAAGCTATGCTTTTGCAGGATGTGGAGGAGCTTATGGGACTAGCTCCTGAAAAGCTTTTACTGAAATGGATGAACTTTCATCTCAAGAAAGCTGGTTATGAGAAACAGGTCACCAATTTCTCTTCTGATGTTAAGGTACTGACTTGGCCCTGCTACACTTTTCTTTTTCTTTTTCGTGTTTGCGATTCGTCAGTCTCCCTTTGTGTTTGGCAGGATGGAGAAGCATATGCATATTTGCTAAATGCTCTTGCCCCTGAACACAGCACACATGCGACATTAGAGATCAAAGACCCTTCAGAAAGAGCAAAGAAAGTCCTTGAGCAAGCGGATAAGCTGGACTGTAAAAGATACCTTTCTCCTGAAGATATTGTTGAAGGCTCTGCAAATCTTAATCTTGCATTTGTGGCACAACTGTTTCAGCACAGGTCAATAGCAGGAAAGCTTGATAAATTATATATATATATATATATATATATATATGTTCTTTGATTTTACTAGTTACAATATGTATAATCTTTGTTGTAGGAATGGTTTGTCTGATGAGAGTTCGAAGATGCCTACCTCTTTTGCTGAGATGATCACAGAAGATGAAGAAACTTCTCGAGAAGAAAGATGCTTTCGCCTCTGGATTAACAGTCTTGGTGCTGCCACTTATGTCGATAATGTTTTCGAGGATGTTAGAAATGGGTGAGCATTGCAGTATTTTGTCTTCATTGGTTTTTTGATTGGCTTGTATCTAAACTCTCCTCATGATCTTGCACCAGATGGGTTCTTCTTGAAGTTCTTGACAAAGTATCACCAGACTCGGTTAACTGGAAACACGCAAGTAAACCTCCCATCAAAATGCCATTCAAGAAGGTTGAGAATTGCAACCAAGCCATCAAGATTGGGAAAGAATTGCACTTCTCGCTTGTCAATGTCGCTGGTATTGACATTGTGCAAGGAAACAAGAAGCTCCTTCTAGGTGAGATAAACCTCCCTGCAGAGAAAAGTGTTTGTTAAGTGTTGTGTTGAATTAAAACTTGATGACAATCTTTGTATGCAGCTTTTTTGTGGCAATTGATGAGATACACAATGCTCCAAATCCTGAATAACTTGAGATCTCACTGGCAAGGTGAAGAAATCACAGAGGCAGATATTCTAAACTGGGCAAATAGGAAAGTCAAGAAAACGCGTCAAACCTCTCAAGCTATGAGCTTCAAGGTAAAGAAAAGAGTCAAGCTGAATGGAGACTACTACACATCTTTCATTAAAACCTAACAAATCTTGGTGGTTACTTTTTTAGGACAAGAATCTGTCAAATGGAATCTTCTTTTTGGAGCTCTTGAGTGCTGTAGAGCCAAGAGTTGTAGACTGGAGTCTTGTAACCAAAGGAGAAACAGGTAAATAAAACTATGTTGCTGTGCTCTCTTTTAGTTGTTATCAATATTTCAAAAGAATTAAGGTTTGGTTTGTAATTGGGATTTTTAAGCAGAAGAGGACAAGAAGTTGAATGCAACATACATCATAAGTGTTGCAAGGAAGCTTGGATGCTCAGTTTTCTTGTTGCCTGAGGATATTATAGAGGTAGATATAGCTTCATATTCCGAGCATTTTCAGGTTCTGTCGTGTTAATCTGTTTGTATGTTTAAACTTTAAACAATGGTAATAGGTGAACCAGAAGATGATGCTTATATTGGCGGCTAGCATCATGAACTGGAGCCTTCAGCAACAATCAGACACTGAGTCTTCTGTCTCATGATTTCGACGTAAGCTCTGTTACAGAAGAGATCTCCAATTTGTCCACAGACGATGGATCTTTCGATGCCCAAAATGAAGCTTGAAGTTTTCTTCTTCTTGGATTGGAATCTATGTAGCAAACAGAGAAAACAAGAGAAGAGAGAAGAATGTAGCTTCAAATATACAAACACAGAATCGGATACATTTTGTAAAACTGCGAGAGAGAAGTATAAAAGAAAAAAGACTCAAAACTTGCCTTTCACCGATAATTATGCGCCAGTGTCTTTGTAGTCCTCAGCTTCTGACTCGGATTTCTCGTGCTCAGCCATTTCCACGAGCATCCTGAGTCGCTTATCGAAGATCAAAGCGCTCTCGTCTCTCATGTCGAGCTCTAAAGCCTCTGCTTCAAGCCACTTCTCTCTCAGATCATCGAGCAGATTCCCTTGGTCTGTGGTCATCATAGCACCTGGTGCACTTGGAACAGTGGTTCGAAGCGAAGAGTCCCCTGATGGTGGAGGCAATGTTAATAGCATTGCCCTGAACTCGCGGGTTTCAACAAATGCCTCGAAATTACAAGCAACCAAGTCTAGGCAGTACTCTCTTATCTTCAACACACCGTACCTATGCCATTTTCAAGTTCAAAAACTAAACCTCTCAGCTCATAATATATCATCAATGTTTTACAACGGAAACGTTATTAGCACCAGATTCTCAAATCCACTAGGATCAAAACCATCAAAACGAGCTTAGAGACACTATGTTTTAACTACCATAACTAGCAGTGAACAAAACTTCTATGTAGTAACATCTGTACTATTGACCTATCATGCTCGACCATTGTTAGCCATCAATTAGAAAATGGGTTTAGATAAGAAGAAAATTATACATATCTGACAAGACAAGCCAATGACAGAGTTCTGCAGGTGTGGCAGTTTCCAAGTGAGGCAACAAGGCGTCAGCCACAGCGCGTTTAAGAGGAAAGAGCAAGTAGCGTGATGCAACATCAAAGATCTCCTCAGCCTGCAAAAGGAGCAAACTATCAGAAAGTAAAATACATTGAAAACTTTCTAAATGGCAAACAAGGTTTTACCTGGTCTGGACTGATCTCCTTCAAGCCATCAGTGTACCTGATAATGCTTATCGTGTTAGCTTATCGTGCCAAAACCAATTCTTTCAACAAACTTTTTTCACAATCATGAAAGCTTACATATACTCAATCATCTTCTCGAAAGCCTCTGCGCTCAAATCATGTTCTTCGAGAAATGGAAGACTATCACTCGGCAAACCATTTTTTCCCTCATGGAAATCATTCACTCGGGATAATCGTGCTCTGAAGTACTCTGATCTCGAAGCTAGAATGACTTGATGGCAATAGAAAGTCCTTTTGTCAACTCTAACACAAACATCAGCAAGGCAATCCACAAAATCACTGACTCTCGTATCCCCAATAGATGAATCTATTGTGATGCTATCTGCAAATGATTTCGTGAGGGCAACTAGAAGAATCCGATGCAAGGAAGCAGGAAGCCTGTCTTCCTCTGGAAGGGATATCCCCTGTAAGATGAACCGTTTCATGGAGTTATCAAGGTCTCTATGTGTCTTGTACTCAGCATATCTTTGGTGAACCAGTTCTTTCTCAATGATTTTCTGCAGCGATTCACATTTACAAACTTTGCAGATCCTTACGAGGTCTTCCATATCATCGACCGATATCTCCAGCCTATCTGAGTAGAAGAAGTGGATCAGGCTACATAAAGCAGGATACGAAAGCTTCTCTTTCGAGAACCTAACTTCTCTCCGGTCTTTCCATTCATTCTCAAACTTTTGCTTGAAAAACGGAGATCGAGCACTTAAGATAACCCTGTGAGCCTCAATTGGTCTACCTTGCACAAAGAATATCACATCGGGTGGGAAGTAATTCGAACTACCCATCTCACTCGGAGGATATACTGAAACTAAGAACGCAAACATTCTCATACATCAGTCTCTAGAACACATACAAAGCAACAAGCACAAGAGGATAGATCCAAAGCTATCTCGGTAAACATTTCAAGAACTCAAATTTTATCAGCATCTCCTAAAAATTGGATTGTGACTGAAATGATAAGAGTGAACGGATTCAAGTACTCAGCTTTAATCAGAATCTCATACAAAGCAACATGCACAAGAGGGTAGATCCATTGGATTTAAAGAGGAAACTTGACTACAACGTACTGAATTGGATTCAAGAACTCAACTTTCCTAAAAATTGGATTGAGAGTGAAACCGTAAAGAAAGAGAAACCCCAAATTATGCGTAGTCTCTAGACCACATACAAAGCAACAAGGCAAGAACATTGATCCAAGTAAACATCTCTACATTATTGATTTAAAGAGGAAACTTAACTACAATGTACTCAATTGGATTCAAGAACTCAACTTTCCTAAAAATTGGATTGTGAGTGAAATCGTAAAGAAAGAGAAACCACAAATTATGCGTAGACCACATACAAAGCAACCAGCTAAGAGCATTGCTCCAAGTAAACATCTGTACATTATCGATTTAAAGAGGAAACTTAACTACAATGTACTGAACGGGATTCAAGAACTCAACTTTCCCTAAAAATTGGATTCAAGAACTCAACTTTCCCTAAAAATTGGATTGTGAGTGAAACCGTAAAGAAACCAGAAATCCCAAAACTATGTCCATGGCTTCACAAATTGAGAATTTGATGATCGGTAAAAAAAAAAAAAAAAACATACCGGAAACATCAACATTAGCATCAGGAGCTTGTTTCAGATAAGCCCGATTGTGGCAACATCCCAAAAACGTTTCCCTAAGAGAAGCTTGCAAGGGGCACAGCGGAGGCGGACGAGCCTCGAAAGCCTTAAGAAGCTTCCTAATCCTGAGGTTAAGCGAAGCGTAGTGGCAACGATCGCCGTCGAAAGTATGCTCGGAGCAAATCGCGCCGTTCTCTAGAAGCATCCTCGCGGCTTCGACGTGACCGGCGAGGCAAGCGTAGTAGAGGGCGACGGAGTCCCAACGGTCACGAGCGTTCAAGTTCACCCCTGTCTCGAGAAGGTATCGGAGCCTGTCGACGTCACCGGCGCGTGAGGCCTCGAAAACGTCTCCGTTAGGGACTTTCTTCAGAGGCACGGAGGGTCCGTAATCTTGGAGGTCGATGTCGAGATCCTCGAGGTCGGATTCGAGTGACCAAGACGGTGGATTCTCAATCGGAGACATTTTTGACGAAGTTTTCTTTTTTTTTATTCTACTTCTTTCTTGAGCTCGTAAACGGAATCGGCGATTTGAGAGAGGAACGCATAAACCCTAAAGGTTTCATCTTTAATCGAGCTTGGAGATGATTTGCATCGTTTCCATGGCGGTTTTGAAGTTTTAAGGAAGATAAAACGATTTTTGCAACATCCGAGGTGAAAGGGGTAGATTGTGAAACCGGAATCTTTGGTCTGAGTCAAAGGGTCTTACGTAATCTCTGACGTCATGTGGTAAGCACAGTTAGATGATTCTCACCCTTATCAGTCTTTGTATAATCTCGTGATTAACCTTGTGACAATTCATGATGTGGGATATTGAGTTTTTTGGCTAAAATTTTTTAAATTAAAATGCAGGCTATGCCTTTAAAGATGCTACTAATTGAGATACCATGAATAATCAATACATCTAAAGTATCTATAAAGCTCATTAAGTACTAATTCAATATCTTTTGCGAAGGTTTTACCGGTCGATCAGGAAGGATTCTTCGGGCTGTGGCGGTTAGGTCCACCTCAAGAGAGTCCTCATCCGAATCAACCAGAGATTCTATCTCCTCTGACGGGTTCTAAAACCGCAAATGGACTGTTACCTTAAGAAATTCCGACCACATTCTCTATTAAGGATAGACTTGACACCCAAGTATATAGGACAATATATGTAAATTTAGCTTTTGGTATATTTCCTTTTCATAGATAATTCCTAATCTTGTTAGAACTCCTAAGGAATAAGACAAGTCATTCATTCAAGTTCGATTCTCTCTTGTCATGGTATCAGAGCAGAAAAGATCATAAAATTTCTTAATCTACAAGCGTTGCTTGCTTCTCAAACAAGCTTCGTCTCTTCTCTTAAGCCTCTCGGCAATTTTTGTTTTTTCTTTTCATCTCTCTCTGTTTTTGTCTCATCAAAACAGAGCATGTTTTCTAAAATAATCCATAAATCCTCTTTCACGATGTCCGTCACTACCGTTGATCCTAAATACAAGACAATCTCCCCATATGATTTGACTGCTGGTGATAATCCCGGTGCCGTAATTTCACAACCGCTTCTCAACGGATCTAATTACGACGAATGGGCTATTAATTTCCGAATGGCTCTTAGCTCTTGCAAGAAATTCGGATTTCTCAATGGAAGTATATCCAAACCAGCTGCTGATTCACCTCATCTTGAAGATTGGGTTGCAAACAACCATCTGATAGTGGGTTGGATCAAACTCACAATCGAGCCAAAGCTTCGAACATCTATTTCTACCCGTGAAGTTGCACGTGATTTGTGGGAAATCATTCAAAAGAGATTTTCTGTTAAGAGTGGTGCACGTTTGCAACAGCTTCGCAATGCTCTAGCCTCTTGCAAACAAAACGGTACCTCTATTGATGACTACTTCGGCCGATTAACCAAGATTTGGGATGGTATCTCCGAATGTACCACCTCAAAGACGTGTAGCTGCGGGAAGTGCGAGTGTGATCTCAACACTGCACGTGAAAAAGAACTTGAAGTATTGAAGATTCACGATTTTCTTTCTGGCCTTGATGACGCCACTCACGGAGCCATTCGATCTCAGATTTGTGCTATTACTCCTCTCCCTGATCTCGATAGTGTGTATCAAACCATCGTTCAAAACGAAACGATCCGTTCTACCGTCACAAAAGAAACCGAGGTTATGGGTTTTGCTTCTCAGGTTTCTCGTCCATCAAATTCATCAACGGTGCGTGACCCTTCTCGCTTTGGATCTGGTAATCGTGACCCATCACGTGTTTGTACTGGTTGCGGTAGATCTGGACATGAAATTTCTTCGTGTTTTAAAGTGGTTGGCTATCCTGAATGGTGGGAAGACAGACCTCGCAAGAATGATTCTCGCGGAACTGGATGAGGGCGTGGTCGTGGCTTTCAACCACGTGCTAATGTCACTCAAATTGTTGCTGCAAATACGGCAACCACCAGCTCCAATCCTCCTTTAACCGAGGCTGATCGACAAGGACTAAGCGGTTTCTCCGATGAACAATGGCAAACAATTCAACGCGTCTTTGGATCCAATAACACCACCGATCGTCTTAGTGGTAAGAATAGTGAAGTCTCTTGGATCTTAGATACAGGCGCCACTCATCATATGACGGGACAGGTGGATTTGCTTCATGACATTCGCACCATCTTCCCTGTTTCTGTTCAAGTAGCTGCTGGAGAAAACGTCCTCTCTTCGCAACAGGGCACCGTTTTTCTTACTCCGCATTTATGCTTGAAAAACGTTTATTTTATTCCTGGCTGCCATACTAATTTGATCTCGTTTGGTCAGCTCCTCACAGATAACTCCCTTGTGGGACAGATTACTGATAGATTGGTGATTTTGCAGGACCGCACTTCGAGGATGCTGATTGGAGCGGGTGATTGTGAGGGAGAGGGATTGTACCGTTTTCGCGGGATTGAGACTGTGGCTTCTAACCAGACAAATGTAATCGAGGACTCGACTTTATGGCACATGCGTTTGGGACACGCTTCTTCTCATGCGGTTAGCAAGATTCCGGGTGTTACCAATCTATCTAGTAGTAGTTCTGAGATTTTTTCTACCAGTTGCGATATTTGTTTACGCGCAAAACAAACTAGACAGTGTTTTCCAGATTCTTTGAATAATGCTAAAGAAATTTTTGACTTGGTTCATTGTGACTTATGGGGTCCATATCGTACACCATCTTTCTGTGGCTCTCGCTATTTCTTAACCATAGTCGACGATCGTTCTCGTGCAGTATGGTTATATTTGCTCCCAGACAAGACAAATGTCTCTTCTCATCTTCAAAATTTTTTGGCAATGATCGAAAGACAGTTTTCGAAGAAAGTGAAGACTATTCGAAGTGATAATGGAACCGAATTCTTGTGTATGTCATGATTTTTTCAACAACAAGGGATTATTCATGAAACATCATGTGTTCATACGCCTCAACAAAATGGACGTGTTGAACGTAAGCATCGCCACATTTTGGAAATAGCTCGAGCTTTGCGGTTTCAAGGGAATTTGTCAATCGAATTTTGGGGTCATTGTGTTCTTACTGCAGCCTATTTGATCAACCGCACACCTTCTCAGGTTCTCAAAGGAAAAACTCCGTTTGAAATTCTTTATGGTCACTCTCCTGGCTACAAACACTTGCGTGTTTTCGGATGCCTCGCTTATGCCCATAACCTTGATCATAAAGGAGATAAATTCACTTCAAGAAGTCGGCGATGTGTGTTTGTTGGTTACCCTTACGGGAAAAAGGGTTGGCGTCTTTACGATCTTGATCGAGATATCTTCTTTGTGTCTCGAGATGTGATATTCAGGGAACACATTTTCCCCTTCTCGGCTGCTGTTGAGTCTTCTTCTCCATCAGCAGATATCATTCTTCCTACCGTCATTACCACAGACGATGCTTTTGAGTCTCCATCTTCGGATGTTGTTTCTGATGATGATCCGTCACCTAGTGATATTCAAGCTGAACCTGTCCAACCAGATGAACATGTGGTTTCTTTGGATCCTCCTCCTGAAACTTTAGGTCGTGGACAACGACAAAAGTCACAACCTTCACGTCTTCGTGACTATATTGTTGGTACGGTCTCATCTCTCTTGTCATTCTCATCTACCAAAACCCCAGAGTCACTAGTGACATGAGGTTCTTGTGGAAGTAGAAGGCGGGGAAAAGCAGTTAGAAGGAGGGGCAACATTTGAAGTTGTAGCTACTGTATCAAGTGGAGCAACCTCAATCCTGGTTGCAGTGATGGGAGCAACCTCAATCCTGGTTGTAGTGATGGGAGCAACCTCAAGCATGTTTGTAGTGATGGGAGCAACCTCAATCATGGTTGTAGTGATGGGAGTAGTCTCAATCAGTGTTATAGTAAAAATTTCAAGAGATGTTAGTTAGACGTGGAGGACTCGGCTAAATTGATAAGCGGACTACTTTTCTCGCTTCTCCTATTGTTGCTTAATAACTACTTTTTAAATGTATGCTTATATATATAACAAGCTCTAATGGGATGTTTATCGGTCACTTTGAACTTTCAAAGGAGACCTATCAATTACAAATTTACAACGTTCAATTTGTAAATGTGAGGTGGATAAATAGACAATTAATCATGTTTTTTTTTTTAATGTACTACATCTCTACTAGTATGTACCCTTTCAAAGATACCAACAACAATGGGATGTCTTTCAATAAAATCGGTCTACTTAAACTTGAAATACCTATTCTAGAGATTACATGCGGCTTACGAGGACCATAACTTTCTATGGATTATTTGGTATATATATATGGAAGGCAAGATTAATAAGGTTTTCAAAAATATTAATGAACCCACAAGAGGTACTAAAATTAGCATAAATTGAGGTACTAGCATGGGAAATGGCTCAAATTAAAGACCAAATTAAAATTTGGAATAAATCAATACAATACATTCCTCTAAAACGGATAATCTTCTGGCTTGATCTTTCCCAAATGTGATTATCAGTGTATAAAATATATTTCCAATCTATATATACAGTATATCTATCTATTGACAAAACAAAGAATCTAACACGTAAGTCAAATTTTCTAGTTTGCCGTGACTGTTTAATTAAATATCAACATTAAATATGCATGCTAAACATATACTTAAATATACACATAATTTTATGGGAAAATTGGAAATTAAAGATGTTTTTTTTGGGATTTGTCCAAATGCATTTTTGTTTTAGGGATTTGTCCATCTAGTTTTTATTTTTATCAAAAATCCGATTCTACCCTAATTATATGAATTAAAATTGTTTTTTTTAAAATGTAAACTGATATTTAAAAGCCAATTAAAATGTCAAACCTTCTTTATCAATTGGAGATTCTACTTAGGGTTATCTAATATCTCCAAAATCA
>OVAY01003188.1:0-12539 GCA_900406395.1 Kernera saxatilis
ATATATATATATATATATATATATATATATATATATATATATATATGCGTGTGGTTTGCATCTACGTCAATATTTTAAGTGTCAAAACACATTCGTTAGAAATTTAATATGAATAATGATGCTGAGGAATATCCGACACACGTTGCACCTTGATCTCTAATTGTGTTTGGTAGGATTCTTTAATTTCATTTACCTTATTATCGCAAATTATTCATTTTATTTTCGAAATTTAAAGATGTCATCAATGACACCATGTCACCATAATTCTAACTTCAACAAAATAGTGTTGATCTAATCTGTAATACTAGGAAAGGAGCTGAAAACGTTCATTTGAACATTTGGATGTATGAAAGTCTACATTGTTAAGATTTATTGTTATGATTTGGATCCCAAATGCAACTTTCAATAAACATTTTTTTTAAAAATGACACGTAGAATATGTGGTGGTTCATTTTCAACACGTGATAGTTACGTCTAACTTTCCGTTGTTGTAGATTTCAGTAAAACTAAACATTCAGGAGTTATAAACATCGGCAATGACGAAAATAAAGAGAACAAAAAATAGCAGTAATCTCTATATCTAATGAATTTTCTTAATTAAAAATTCAGGTCGATCATTATATTGCCCGGACCTCGGATCAAACAGCAAGACTAAAAGATTAAGCTCCACAACTTAGCATACATGGATAGCAGGATAAGAAGGATTTTCATGGCTACTCCTCTTATTATTCCACCTTCTATACTTTAGCAGATACGAGAGTAAAATTTTTCACTTTTTAGATGCAGAATATGCCCTAATGTCTAAGTATTAGTAACTAGGATCTTGATAGGGACATAGCTAACATTCATCCTTCGCTTTTGGAATATAAATAATTGAAAAATCAGATAAATAATTCATGATTACAAATTTACAACAGATAGATTAATCTACTCTATCTCGAAATTTGTACTTAATAAACTTTTCTCTGATTTACCCATATGTCATCACGCCCTTTCTGATGCAATGTATTTGGTAAAACAGTGAACTATAAACAAATCCCAATTTAAAAGAAGTCACGTATTGTGAAAGTAAGATTGAATTACTATTTTCATACCTGGATTTTTTCTGAAATAAAAATAGTACTAATTACGAAATAGGTTTAAAATTACAAAATAGCGTCCATGTTAACTGAAACGACAATATTATGAAGAATAAAAGTGGTCGTTTGGCATTTTTAATTCTTAAGGGGGCATCAAATTGCCAGCTATCTACCGAACAAAGAAATTGTAAGAACAATTAACAATTCATAATAATACTTGCTTGATTTGTGATAATGGTTGGTCGTGCGTGCAAGGATTGCTTTAAAAAGTAATCTCTAAAAAAAAATACCGAGTAAATATATAGTTCAAGCAATATAATTTTAATCTAATATTGTCAATGAGTAGGGAAAAAATCAGATCTGATTACCCCAATTGGGTCTTTCGAGCTGCGCACAGATTTTATTCTACTGAATCCAGAATAAAATAGATAAATTTATGCAAACTATTGTAATGTTTATTGAATGATATTGGACATATATAGGTACACAGATGTTATATTGTATAGAGATCAATTATGAAACTCTGTCAGTTTTGATTTTATATCCCCCTTTCGGGTTGCATTTCCTAATTCTCATTCTACTTTTTGTCTTTTTTTTTTTAATTTTTTGGTTAAAAGACAAAAAAAAGTAGAATGAGAATTAGGAAACTTTGTCTTAATATATACCGTCATGCATCGAATATATGATATATATCTAGCTACTCCATTACATCAGTTGGCGCATATGATTCTGAGTTTATAAATAAAGTTTTTAATTCTCTTAATATTTCGTAGCATATTATTAGCTGTCTTGCTCGGCCGAAGTAGGATTTATCTTGAATTGATTAGTGTAATAGTAAGAAACTGTATACAATTTAATTTATGCATAAGGGTCGATATTTTATATATATACAATTTTTGTTAATTTGATTACGTCACTTAGCCCCACATAGTCACCCAAAAGTTTTTGTTTTTTTTTGTCACCCAAAAGTTTATTTTAGCCTCTTTGGCGATTCCTGCAAACTCCTAAAAGGTTATGATAAAGAGTTTAATTAGGATATTAGCGCTTATAGCTTTCCCAGGAAAATGTCTTATTCTCTTAGCCATTAAAGAAACAAACCAACTTTAGCTCTTCACCGACAAAATGAAACAACTTAACCTAAGTTCCAATATCCTGGCGAAAATTGGTCTGCGAACTACATTAACCTATTTGATACTAATTATGGTTTCAGCCCAATGGCTGTAAAGGAACGAGCCGATCAAAAATATATTATTTACCATCAATACATTCTCACTGTGCATGTCGCCTTTCTTTGCCCATTTTCTCGTTCGTTTAATTTTGTTTTCTTTAAAAATAATACCACAAACTAATTTTGTGAACTCATGCATATGAAAACCAAAATAAGAACTTATGCATAAGAGGAATTCGTGTTATCATTTCTCTACTAGAATGTAGGCGTCAGAAATAGACTGCTGAAGTAAATCCTCAGTAAATATTATACGGAATTTTATAACATCTTTTTTAGCTACTTTTCGAATGATTGTAGCATTTTTAAACAAATATGTAGCAATTCACTTAGATTTTTAATTTAGAAAGAAAAAACTTCATAGGGAATTTAAGGCTTTTTAATGAATGGTTTGCCAAGCAAATTTGAGAAAGGAAAAAATATTGTGTATATTAATCTTTCTGCTTTTAATTAAAATAGGTTGATTTCAAAATTTTCATCGAAGAGACATTGATGAAATTTTGAAATTGATCTATTCGTTTTCTTATGAAAATACATTTATGTTTTTTAATTGGTGTAAAAAACACATTTATGTTGACATAGATGAAGTAAATTTGAATAGTTGTAATACAGTAATAATAATGATAATGATGCTTAAATTTTAATATTTCAAACTCATAACGAAATAAAAGAGAGATATTAACTGAGAGAGAGAGAGTGTGTGCTTTAAAAAAAGTATATATATATATATATATAAGAATGGCTTGAGCTTATGGACTTTCCACGCGCACGATCTGCCGTCCAGTGGTTGACTCAACCTAATCATATAACTCAATTTCATTCATTTTTTCGCATTTCTTTTTTCGTTTTTTTTCTCATTTAAAAAACATTATTATGACACAAAAACTGTCACGTTCAACAACCAGGTCTCTTTCTCTCTTGCTCTCTCTCTCTCCCTCTCTCTCCTCTCTCCTCTCTCCTCTCTCCTCTCTCCTCTCTCCNCTCCTCTCTCCTCTCTCCTCTCCAACTTAGGCAAGAGAGGAGTTCGATTCTTATTTACATACAAAATAAAAACAAATATTAAAATAAAATTAAGTTAATGTTCTAAGAAATCGATTTTTTTTTTGTGTAGCAAAACTGTACCAGAAGATAAAATTTAGAGATAGAGCCTTAGTTTGCTAACCACAATGTCGTTAAATTAAGGCTCTATACTACACTTTTTATTGTTAGTATGCATAAATCAGATGGAAACTATTTCGATGTTTCACTTAGAAACAACCTAATATTAGATTAAGAATAGCTACAAAATATATAAATCATAAATATTAAAACAAAGAAAATACGAGTTTTTTTTCACTTGTCAACAGAAATTACGTGTTTAAACTCGCAAACTAAACGAAAAACAAAAAACGGCCAGTTTGTAGGTCACTACAAATTATGCGCTCTCAAACATATAGGCTCAACTAAAAATAGAATAATCCAAATATTGTGATAATACACAAACACAACCATTTTCTCTTATATTCTCTAATCCACTGTTGATTATTTCAAGGTTTAATTACAGACTAGACGAGAACTATAGGTCTAAGGTCCATATAGTATGGATTACTTTGTAATGTATTTTTAAAACATTAGCATACAATTTATTCAGTGCATATTCGGAAAACACAGCTGACAAAAAATAACTAATTTATAAAAAACGTAAGAAGTAGAAAAGAGATAATGTACACACATATATCATTTATGTTATCTAGAATTCCTATAACATATTGGCAACTACTTGCATATATATAACTTTTCCTTTCAAATTGATGAATGGGAAGCGTATATACTTATTAGTTAGAACCAATTTTTTTTCCCGATTATTAGATAGTTATGTAAAGTAAAAAATTGATTAATACGTTATATCATTATTCAGATTTTAAGATAAAATACACTTATAATTTATCAATAGATAGGAATATTCTGACAATATGTAGAATATTTTGCTACTAAAATAAAACAAGTCTTTGCTCTATCATGGCAGGTTGAACTATATATATATATATATATATCTATTAATGGAAAAAATTTGAAGGTATCATATCATATGTAGTTTTTCGAAAATGGATCAACACTTGCTAATTGTAGCATTTAATCAATACTCAACATAAACTCATTGGATCAGCAATTAGCAAGCATATTATGAGTCCGACCGTCAATTCAGTGTCCCCAAGGGTTTGAATCTTATCTATATGCAAACAATTCATTCCGACTATTCGATTTTCGTTTTAATCCATTCATCTCGAAAATGAGTTTCAACATTGTCTGAACTTTTCTCGACTTTTATTTCGCTGTAAGCTTCGATAGCACTATCACACTATGCTCTTGTAACAGCTTTTTAATTAATGGAAACTTAAAGTTAAAAAAGAAAAAAACTCTTTATTGTAGTCTGCTTTTCCCCCATATTAGTTGAAAGCTTTGGTAAAACGTAAACATAATGCTAACTAAGATATAATCAACGACGTTGAAGTCGAACAATCTAATGAGAGCTTCTCCAATTTTGATCCCAAAATTCTATTGAAAAATACTCCATATATATATGCTGTGAATACCGCCATAATCATGTTTCATCATTTTGTTATATTGGCCATGATTCGAGTATATCATCCAACAGTAATATTTTTTTTTTAATTAAATTTGAAGTATTTAACAAATATGTAAGAATACATTAAATTAAGCAATTAGATAAGCGAAATGCATTGAGTCATAAACGAAAAACGACAAAAATATGTTAAAACTTATGTTTTGAAGACCAAGTTGTATAGCCCGCCATAATTAGCTGTCCATATCTAAGGGTATCCCAGACTTGGTTATTTACAAATTAATTAGAAAGATGATCGTAATTGGTGTCATAGCTAGGTGTTGACATTTATCCACTACCTCTCATCATGTTCTCTATATATACATCCCAACTCCTCTCCCTCATTCCCTCACTTCTCACAAGACTTCCAACAAACAAAACTAACCAATCTTCTTAATTAAGATTAATCTCTTAATTAAGACGCTTAAGTTAATAACAAACAAAAACAAATGGAAGCCATGGGAGAATGGAGCAACAACCTCGGAGGAATGTACACATATGCAACCGAAGAAGCCGATTTCATGAACCAGCTCCTCGCCTCCTACGATCATCCCGGCACCGGCTCATCCTCTGGCACAGCCGGTGGAGACCACCAGGGCTTCTATTGGAACCTTAGTTCTCATCAGAACCACCTTAGCCTCATGCCTGAAGCCAGTAGCTTCTGTTTCTCTCAGGAAAGCAGCAGCTACAGCGCTGGGAACAGTGGATACTACGCGGTGGTCCCACCCGCGGTTGAAGAGAACAACAATGGGTCAATGGACTTTGGGATGGAAGATGTAACCATTAACACCAACTCTTACCTTGTTGGTGAGGAGACAAGTGAGTGTGACGCTGAGAAATACTCCTCTGGAAAGACTATTTTGCCCTTGGAAACCGTCGTGGAGAACCAAGATGAGGAGGAGAGCATGTTGCAATCCGAGATCTCTGTGACTACTACTGATCATCAGAAATCTGTCACCGGTTCCAAGAAGAGATCTCGTGCCACACCCGCTGATGTAAGTTTTACCGGATCTAGGTTCCTAAATGGTTGTCAAAGTAGAGGGATACAATTAGTGGAACTTATCTATCTAAATCACCGGACTGCATCAAAATGTTACCATTTACAAAAAATATTTTCCACCAAAGAAATTCTATTATTTCCCCACAATTTAGATATATGTTGATAGTGACATAGTTTATTGACAAGTGTTGTTTTCCAATGGATTCAGAAAAACAAGAGAGCAAAAGTGGGTAAGAGAGGCCAAAAGAACATAGAGATGAGTGGTGATAACAACAATGGAGGAGAAGAGGAAGAAGGAGAGAAGGTGAAGAAAAGAAAGAATGGGGCTATGATGAGCAGACAAAACTCGAGCACCACTTTCTGTTCCGAGGAAGAATCAAACTGCGCTTCTCAAGACGGTGGAGGAGAAGAAGAAGAAGATGCCTCCAAGGCTCTCAACCTTAACGGCAAGACCAGGGCCAGTCGTGGTGCTGCCACCGACCCTCAAAGCCTTTACGCAAGGGTAAGTAAAATATAAAAAATGAAGAATATATTTTTATTGTATATGTATTAGAAGTAAAAAAGTAGAAAGACTAAATCCGGATTTTTCTTTGGTTGTGCAGAAAAGAAGAGAAAGGATAAACGAGAGACTAAGGATTTTGCAAAACCTCGTCCCTAATGGAACAAAGGTAAAAAGTTATGCAAACGTTTAAACATGCAGACAATATGATTCTTTAAATGCATGTATGATTCTTAACATATATAATGTCTTAATTACGTAACAGGTTGATATCAGTACGATGCTCGAGGAAGCTGTTCACTACGTCAAATTTTTGCAGCTCCAAATTAAGGTACACAAGGGTTTTGATTTCAACGTTTTACGTGTACATTTATGTCATATGAAAATGATCTAATTTAAATTTAAAACTATCATTATGCAGTTATTAAGCTCTGATGATCTATGGATGTATGCGCCGATTGCTTTCAACGGAATGGACATTGGCCTCAACTCACCGAGATGATGCACGGATCTTGTGATTTTAGTTGGAATTTTTTCTTATATATAACAAAAATGTAAAATTATTTTTCCTTTTTTATATTCTCCGCCTTCGGACGAGTTCGATTATAATTTCTCGTACGATGTTCAATATGAGAGAAATGGAGAGTCACATTCGATTTTTTTTTTATATATCACATTCCAATTCTTATATTCCATCTTTCAATAAAATTTTGAGCCATTCTTTTTAGATGTTGATGTTTCTTGGTAGCGGAGCCTCTATATCACACAATCAATTCAATCTGGTTGCCATTATAATGATTTAACGCTATAGTTTAGGCATATAATTCAATGTATTATCCCCATTTATTTAATGGTGTTGTCTCATTGATAATGACTGTATAATAAAATAAACACTTATCGGATGGAGCGATAGAAAAAAAGTTTGGTAATAGTTGAATTGTATGTGCTAAGTTCTACAAATTTGTTTTTTTTTCCAATAAAAAAATTAACTGAAAACTTTTACTCAAATTAGAGAGAGGACTGGATTGTATTTTTTAAAATTCAAATTTGTAGTGTACAACTACTCAACTAGTATTAGAAATAGACAGACGGTCTCATACTTACTGTTGGAATATGTTTAAAATTTAATATTCAGGCAGTATTTCCTTCCACATTTTTATATAACGTTAGTTTCATCCCAAAGAATATAAAATCACGAAAGCTTTATTACAGTAGCCAAAACCATAATTGTTCCCATGCTGTCTGAGATCCATATCGAGATGTCCCGAGCAATGTAACCAAGCATAATCTTCCATGTCCGACTTTACCATCAGCTTATTTAAACTTCTTCCGCGGTTAACAATTACAAATGTTGCCGTACTTCATGCTTTGTGTGTTTGATGAATGATCCAGCAAGACATATATAGAACGAACATGATAGTTAATTTCAAGGAATACCGTTGACTATCATGATAGAGATTGATAGGAACACACTGATTATATTTTGGCATTGGTTTTCATTTTTTACGTTCTTTAGGTATATTACCTATTTGTTTGCATGCCACTACAAGTATTGGCGCATATCATAATGAAATAATAACACCAATTTTCGTACCAAAGAAAATTTCATAAAGGAATAATTACAGTCGTCCAGACCGAAAAAGAAGAGTTTACATATTATGTAATTATTGGAGTCGCGCTCACCTGTCGCTGCGTCAATAAAAAGAACAGGCTAATAATGTAAAATTTGCCGAACAATTCGTTCTCAAAAAAAAAAATTTGCCGAACAATTTGTAAAAGATGAAATACGGCCACTTAAAAACTTCAGCCGCAACATGTCCATTCTCACACGTATTTCATGAATAAGACCAATTCATAGTTCATGTATAGTTTAAATTTTTTACGATGGAATATTTCAGTACCGATTCTAGGCATTTGATTTTCCACAGTCGGACTTTAAAAAAAAATATAATTGTTCCCATGCAATAGCTGTGTTTAGACCATCTTATATATAAAAATAACAACTATTCCTTGACAAAGAGTTCGAATATATGGTATAAAAGCAAATTAAATAAGATTTTGAGATTTTATATCTAATAGCCCAAAACATTTAAAAGTAATTAGAATAGCATATCCACTTTTTTCCACAAGAATATTATCGCAATCAATCTTATTCATGGTAATCAATATAAGATATTTGATTTTTGTTTTTGGTTAATTCATATATATCAGACAAATTACAACTTTTTGTCAACAATTAAAATTTTAAAACTATTGTTTTACTACTTTAAAAAGTAATTACGATTTTTATAGTATCAAATTTCAATTAGTTTCTTAGTTACTAATTTCATGACATCAAATCTTTAGTTCTACAACTTTATCCAAATTTAAAAAAGTGATTATGAAATATTTATAGCATTAAAATATAATGAATGTCTCATTTATAATACTTTCAGATTTAGGATAGTAAAATAATGCTTACAGAATGTTTGTTTTAGATAACTTGTATATAGAAACATATATATTTGAATTATATTGATACCTGGTAAAAGAAGTTTGTTGAAAAGTATGAAAAGCTAAGATATATATATATAAAGGTTCTCAAAAACAAAAAAAATTACTAAAGTTTATGGTTGTAAGAAAAACATAACAAAACGATTTAACTATTTTAAAGAAAGGTCAACTGTTTTATAATAGGTAGTCTAAACCATTTAGGACACCAACAAGTGAAGTTATGTAAGTTGTAAAATTGTCTTTATCAGAAAAAGGTTGTAAAATTGACGTGATCGCTATTAAAGTAGAATTTGACTTTGGCTTTTGGTCACTTATTAAACTATCGGTTGACTTAGGTTCATAGTATATTTTTATAATTTGTCAACAGGTTCATGGTATATGAATATTTTTTTATGGTTGAATTTTTTTTTGATGTAACAGGTACAGAAAAATGTTATTCTTTCAATTGCTTTGTTTTACAGTTTATATTTTATTACAAAGTAGGAACAAGTCATATTCTTTTTCTCATATCTTACACTTTGATGATATAAACTTTTATTTGTTATTATCACCAAAGCCATAATTGGTGCGACCGTTTTTCCCTCTGTACTTTTTCTCGTATCGTTTTTATTTTATTTTCAAATTGTACATTGCTCCCACCGTTTTTAGTTTTAGGGTTCTATTATGAACCGTATGTGTTTTTACGGTTACTTAAACGTTTTTGACTGATCCTACATAATAATAAAGACTTACGGACTAACTTACAAACCAGAGTTCTGAAAGAGGTGACTATTGTGCTATAGGCATGCGTACCAAAAACAAAAGTGACTGATTCAGCTACGCATTCGATCGATGGCCTATGTGTTGGAGGACATATGTGGTCGTTAAAATGATGACTGGCCTATTAATGTTTTCTATGGCTTATGTGGCCATGTCTACCACGAGATACAAACAATGATCCTTATGTGATTTAATTTTTTTTTATCGTGATAAGAAAGTATAGGAGGCCAAACATTAACGCTAACTACACTCTACACATAACTTCTTGAAGGGACTAAGCCCAGCATGGGCTTGGAGCTCCACATACAATAAATATTTATAGGACTGATTTTCTTTTAAAATAAAATTCATTAGATCTAGTGGGCATTTCCGTGTTATATACCTGAAGCCCATATCCCGAAAGATCTCATTATTGGGCCCAGCTTTTATTGCAATTTGTCATTGGTGTACCGTGTTCCAGAACACCAGATTCCAACCCCCTCGCTAACGAAGCCGCACGGAGGCCTAACTGTGTAACAAATCAACCGACTACTCTACGAGCAAGGGTAAATCGGTCATTTCGTATCGACTTCCCGCTTCATTCCCCTCCTTTTGCTTCACCATCTCCAATTTCACCTCCCGAGAGTTCACAATCGCAGACGAAGGAGAGAGAGAGGATGAGGTTTCTCGGAGACTACAAGATCGCTTTCGTTACTTGCTTCGTTATCGCTCTCAGCATCTACGTCGCGCTTTACAGTCTCGAATTTGACAACGGCATTGCCCGTATTCTCCGTTTCCCGAGAGATTCTCCGGAAAATCGTACCGGCGGTAAGGTTCCCGAGAAATCTCCCTTCGACGAGGATTTCAGTTCTTTGTACATGTCTATCGCCGAAGATACCGATCAATCTTACTCGCTCCACTACGATTTCTACCAAGAATCTTGCCCTTCCGCCGAGAGAGTCATCGCTAAAGGTATGAGAGACGTATACGATGCCAGACCTAGCGTAGCTCCGTCTCTCATCCGCCTTCTCTTTCACGATTGCTTCATCGAGGTCAGATTTTCTGTTTTTTATCGCTTTCCCTCTCTCGTCTTTTTTTGATATAGTCTGGGTAATCTTTGATGTCTTATCAGTACGAGAATCGAAATCCATGAAAGATTGTTTGTGAAACCACAAATAATATGTTGTTTCGGGAATGTTATATTGTGATATCTCTGTTTCACGTTTAAGTTCATCTCTGTCACTGGAATTCTGCTTGGTCAATAGATTTCCGGCTGTTAATTTCTTAATCTTGGCTACGCAAGTGAAGAATCTATGTGTTTGATCCTCTGATTTGATATTTACTTTGTGAACCGGATTTTATGTTTCCTTTAGCACTTCTTGCAAGTTGCTCATGTTGCAATTGAGGAATTGTGTTTGTCTACAGGGATGTGATGCATCAGTCCTTCTAGACGCAGATGAATCTCTTACTTCTGAGAAAGAAGCATCTCCGAACCTGTCCTTGAAAGGGTTTGATGTGATTGACACCATCAAGTCTGAGCTAGAGAATGTCTGTCCCGGAGTTGTTTCCTGCGCCGACCTTCTTGTCTTGGCTGCTAGAGAAGCCGTCCTTCTGGTAAATCTCCATACCTCTTTTCTGGCTTGTCCATGTTTATATCTCTGTAACGCTGAATCATGTCTTTGGAACTCTCAGGCTGGTGGTCCATTTTATCCACTGGAAACTGGACGGAAAGATAGTGTAGTAGCCTTCAAGGATATTGCACAACGAGAGCTTCCTTCACCACAAGCTAGTCTCTCGGAAATTCTTGCAAGGTTTGCTTCCAGAGGATTCAACCAGCGAGAAACCGTCAGTTTATTCGGTATTCCTCACTTCTTGTGTCAACACCTCTCTTTCTCTTCTTTGCTAAATATGGGTTTTCCACACTCCTTCGAACTGGTTTACTCTTTGTGACATTTTTTTTGTTTCTTCTGATTGTTTCTAATGCAGGAGCACACAGTATAGGCATTACTCACTGCACATTCTTTGAGGACCGGCTCTACAACTTCTCAGGAACCGGGAAGCCTGACCCTGAACTCAATTCAGGGTTCCTCCAAGAACTGAAAACAAAATGCCCCTTCTCTGCCTCGGCTTTAACTCCATCTCCATCCCCTGCCACTGGTTTAGCACCATCCTTACCTGCATCAGATTATTCCAAGAACTACGGTGTGAGCTCGGTAGGCAGTAATGATGGAGTGATCGACTTGAGCTTCAACAAGGAAGGAGGTGAGGAAAATTTCGGAACACGCTACTACAGAAGGCTGATGCAGAAGAAAGGATTGCTGTTTTCTGATCAGCAACTAACCGGCAGTGAAGAGACTGAGGTATGGGTGAGAGCATACGCTTCTGATCCACAGTTGTTCAGCCGTGACTTTGCCATGTCGATGATGAAACTATCAAGTTATCATGTCTTGACTGGTCCTCTAGGTCAAGTCAGAACAACCTGCTCAAAAGTCCTGCCAAGGACCTGATTGATTCTCTCTTTACCACTTTTGTTTGCTTCCTTTCTTTCCATTTTACGTTGTGGTTCCCAAATTCCTTGATGAGCGATCAGATTTGAATGTGACGTCAAAAAAAAATGATCAGATTTAAATGTACAGAAAGCCAGAGGCTTGTGGGTTTGATTTGAGGAGGCATTTTATATCTTCTGGATTCAATCATTTGTGTATATCCATGACCAAGTTGGCTAATTCTCTAGTCCAGCGTCTTAATTAGTACAATGATTTGAACTATATGATAAGATAAGATTTGTGTTATCCAATCGAAAAATTTAAAGTCAACTAAACTCTACGTCTCTACCCAACCACTTAGGCCTGGGCGTTCGGGTTCGGTTCGGGTAATTCGGGTTTTCGGATATTCGGGTTTAG
>OVAY01003189.1:0-12537 GCA_900406395.1 Kernera saxatilis
AAACAATCAATCATGTACTGTTTGAATGCCCACCAGCGACACAAACATGGGCTTTATCTTCGGTTCCATCCGCACCAAATGTCTTCCCGACAATGTTGCTCTTTACAAATTTAGACTACCTTTTTTGGCGAGCGTACAAGGACGCTCCGATGCAGAGTTATCCCTGGATTATTTGGTACATTTGGAAATCTAGGAACGGCAAAATTTATGCAGATTTGGACAGGGACCCAAGGGATACCTTAAAAATAGCGGAATCAGAGGCTAATACTTGGCTTTTGGCCCAACCAGAGGTCTCTATAGATAATCATAATCATATCCCTCTCAATATGGAGAGCCCGGGTTTCACTGGGTATCAGTGTTTCATTGATGGATCTTGGAAAGAAGACAATCCGTTCTCCGGAATAGGATGGTACTGTTCGAAGCCAAACAATGAAGGCCAACTCATGGGTGTATGCAATTTGCGTCGGAGTCTATCCCCATTACACGCCGAAGTGGAAGCTTTAGTTTGGGCAATGAGAAGCCTGATAACAGAAAGGAGGACAAATGTTCTTTTTGTTACGGACTGCTCCGACCTGGTGAAGATGGTGTCTACACCTTCAGAGTAGCCGGCTTTTGAGATACTAGTAGAAGAGATTCANAGCCGGCTTTTGAGATACTAGTAGAAGAGATTCAGGAAAGTAAGGGTTTGTTTTCCTCTTTTTCTATTTCTTTTGTTCCTAGGCAAGCAAATGTTAAAGCGGACTTATTAGCACGGAGTGCCCGTGTCTATCTGCACCATATTATGTAAGTAAACGCTCTGCACCATCCTGGCTTTTGTAGTTTTTTACTTAATCGAAAACTGTTGAAAAAAAAAAAAAAATAATAAAATAATAAAAAAAGAAAACAGTAATGTTTTCTTATGGACCGGCCCGAGATTGACCCAAATCAGATCCTTAATGAGCCTTCCAAAGTAACATTCTCTCTCTTTCACCGATCTAACAAGAGAGAGAAAACACAACACAAACACAACTGCGAAGAATATGGCGACCGAGGATGTGAACGAAGCCCTTACGGCGGCGGAATCACCGGCGATAGAAGCAACGGAGAAGCAACCTCACAAGCTCGAAAGAAAGTGGAGTTTCTGGTTCGATAACCAATCCAAGACCAAACAAGGCGCCGCCTGGGGAGCTTCCCTTCGTAAAGCCTATACCTTCGATACCGTCGAAGATTTTTGGGGGTTCGTTAGTCTTCTCCTTGATTTTCTCATATGTCTAGGGTTTTGTATTGTTTGGGATGATTGTTAGCGATTTTATCTTCTCTTCGATCTGTGATTTTGCGTATAGGTGAGTTTAGATCTTCTTTTTGTGAATGCCTTGCTTGATTTCGTCAGAATCTGGGATTTGTATAACGGTAATGTTGTGAGAAGCTGTGAATTTCAGTATCTCAATCTATAGGTTGTGTTCTAATCAGTGATGCTTTTAATTTGAAATCTAATTCAAGTATGGAGACGTAAATATCAGAACAATGAAAGTTGTTTTTTTTAGGAGATGATCTCAGTATGTTGATTTCTTCAATGGCATTTGTGTACCACTAATGTTGTGAGATGCTGTGAATTTCTGTATATCTATATAGCTTGTGTTCTAATTGGTGATGATTTTAATCGAAATCTAGTTCAAGAATCGACCCTATTAAACTTGTTTTTGGAGATAATCTCAGTACGTTTAGTTCTTTTGGTATGTATATCTATAGTCTTTGTTCTAATCGATGATGCTTTCAATTTGAAATCTAATACAAGAAAGTTGAGATGTATATATCGAAATAATGAAAATTGTATTTGGAGACAATCTCAGTATGTTGATTTCTTTTGGTATTGGACTTGTGCAGTTTGCACGAGACCATATTCATTCCTAGCAAATTGACGCCGAATGCTGAGATTCACTTGTTCAAAGCTGGTGTTGAGCCAAAGTGGGAAGATCCAGAGTGTGCTAATGGAGGAAAGTGGACATATATTGTTACCGCAAACCGGAAGCAAGCTTTAGACAAGGCTTGGCTTGAAACTGTAAAATCTTAAAACCATTTTTACTGTTTTGTGTGTGTTTAGACAATAATGTAAGCTATTTAACGAATATTCTCTCTTGTAATTTGGCAGTTGATGGCTTTAATTGGAGAACAATTTGATGAGGCAGATGAGATTTGTGGTGTGGTTGCTAGTGTGCGCCAAAAGCAAGACAAGGTCTCGTTGTGGACAAGGACCAAATCAAACGAAGCTGTTCTGGTATGAAGCTTTTCTTCTTCACTATGTACATTGATGTTGGTGTGGTCTTCATGATTATGATTGTTGTTTTCTTCTAGCTGTTATCTAGTGGGATCTCCGATTTTTTTTTGGTTATTGCTTGCTGGTTATAGCTTAGTTGAATGTGCTGATTGCTTTACTAGAGTAAAATAGCAAAACCCGAACTGTTGAATATTTAGAATATGCTAACATTCAGGACGAAAATTCTCAACGATACACGTAGAACAGACTATTATCTTCTTGTTGCTTTGTTGTCTGTCCTTGGGAGTTTTACCAGTTTCTGATGATTGAGATACTCCTACTGCTTTGGATTACCATTCAAGAGTAAAAATTGATTCTTATATTGAAGTTATATATGTTTGTTTAACGATATATCTACTAAACAAGCCTTTTATAGTTCGTTGGCTATATTTGCCTATGCACATTTGTGTAGAACTTGGCGGTATGTTTAAAGATCGGTTTATGAATCTATCTGATGAAAATTACCTCTTCTTGTTTGTTATTGTGAAGTATGTATGGATTGGTTTATGAATCTATCTATCTAATGAAACTACCTACTTGTTTTTTGTTATTGTAAATCCAGATGGGTATTGGGAAGAAGTGGAAGGAGATACTTGAAGTCACAGACAAGATAACTTTCACTAACCATGTAAATTATCTTTCTCCCACATAGAAGCTAATCATCTCTTTGTTCATGTTTAATTCTCGCACGTCGCTTATTAAATCGTGGTCTGTAATATAAATGCAGGATGATGCGAGAAGAAGTCGGTTTACTGTCTGAAGACATCACCAGTATGTGAGACCTGAGGAAGATGCAATATGGCTTTTTCTTTTGGATTGTTTGGTTGGTTTTACTCAAATAGCTGAGACCTTTAGGGACACTCACTTTGAGGAAGTGTAACACTACAAAGTTTTCTGTTTTTAATTAAAATGAATATTTTGAAAGCATCAATTTTTAGACAAGTTGAGAGATTATTACTCTTTCGTAACACCCTTATATTAATCAAGGGGATTGATTGTTCAAATGCTATTTTTTGTATTTTTTATTAGGATATTCCAAAAAGTACCATTGTTTTAATGTTATGTTTTAAAGATAACTATAATTGAAAATAGAAACCCAAAAACGCAAAGATGACTATTATGTTTTAAAGATAACTATAGTTAAAAATAGAAATCCAAACACCCAAAGATAACTATTATGTTTAAAGATATAAAGTACTATTGTTTTTGTATTTTTTTTGTAACTAATTTGTCACATTCTCATTCGGTTTGGTGTAGTATGGTGGAAGTGGTTTCTATTTTATGATCTCGGTTGGCTAACTTCGGTTTTGTGGCGTATCCGTACTTATGATGCTATCCGGCGTTCACAAATTCTTTGGGAAAGCTTTCTGGGAGTCTCTTGGGTTCAGGCTTAAGGCTTAAGTCTAAGTGGCTTTGTAATTCAAAATGTATTTCATCCGTGTATGCTCTTTTGTTTTAATAATTCAGATGACAAAAAAAAAAAATCCTAAAAAGTCTACCACAAAAAGTTTATGAATGTTTTTCAAATGATAGTGTTCGAGAGAGACATTCTTTTTTGACGAATGCTAAATTTTCGATGCTTTTCTATGGGCCGGATAATAATGCGGATACGGAGCGGGTTGTTAAAAAAATATTGATACATGATACCTAACTCTTATCCGCGGGTAATAGAATTATGATATTTGATATGAAAGCTAAGAGTATTTTTTTGAGACGGTACAAACCGGATAACATATATCAATACCTAGTCCTAATCTAGATAACCAAACAATCCAATATATTATGAAAGCTTAAAATGTTAAAAAAATCATTTTGCTTTTCAAATATTAGATTGTGCTAAATCTTAAATTTTGCATTGTACTATTTTGAAAGAAAAAAAAATACGTAGCTTAAATATACAAATATCACCTTTGTATAAGATTCTTAAATGGTTTGATAGTCATGATAGTAAAAAAAAAAACAAAAACAAAACAAAAACAATAATTTTCCTGTATGCTTCATGTCCCGCTCATGGGGTGATTAATTACGATTAATATTTATTTTTTTTTAAAATAGAAAATTCCATCTAACTCTCTAAACGTTTATTGTAACCCTAAATAGAATGATTTGTGAAATGTAGAAACACATTATAAATCCAATTTCGACTCAAGAAGAAGCACAAAGTTGTAAAAGATCGATGACGATTTCCAATTTTTTTTACCGTTGATAGAAAAGTGGTCATAATGATGTGGTAATCCTAACGATCCAGTTTTCTCAATATTTGCCTTTGGAATAACTTCTATACTTGACCGTTGATAAAAATGAAGATCACAATAATGTGGCACGATCCTAAAGGTCTATCAAATGAATAAATTATAAATGATCAATTATTTCTATTATGGTACATTTGTGTGTTTTTTAATATTCTGGTTGTTTTAATATACAAATTTTAAAAGAATAATTTATTTTCAAAAAGTTATACTATGTACTAATTATGTAATTATGTAATAAATAATAATGTAATATATATAGATTATTTTAAAACTAGTATCTATGGATCGGATAATAATGCAGATACAGAGCGGATAATTGAAAAAATATTGGATAATTTACTCTAATACACTTTCTCACAAAGTTATTATTCATAGACAGACTTTAAGTTTTTGGGACACTTTTTCCCTTCCCAAATATTTTTAATATCCCCTCCAACAAGAAGGAAATCGTGAGCGAGGAAAGCAAAAATTCTTTGTTTATTTGTTTTTCATTAATTATTATCTCCATCTTATTTGTTTTCTTATTTTTACATCTTTTTAAGTAACATAATTTTTTTTTTATACACGAACGAGAAGCCCGAGACGGAGGTGAATGGGGGAACAGATATGGGAGCATATATGGTTTTTTACGGCAGCTCGGAGGTGCAGTGTGGGTTTTGGCTGGTCTCTCGGGGTATCAAGGTTTGGTTTTGTTGACCTTCGGTATCGAATCCTTGTTTTGGTATGCTCTTGAATCCCATATTAGTTTTTGCTTTGTTCTCTTCTCTTGCCTTTCCGTTTGTCTCCGGTTTTCCCTTTAAAATCAGCTTTGTTTGGCTTGTTATAAAGTAGTGCTGTTTTGCCATGGTTTTGTTCCTATAAATCTCGTAGATCTGTCGCTACGTCTGGGACTTGCTGAAACTTTTGCCTTTTTTATTCGTTGGTTTTTATTGTGAGCTCCTCGGTTCGGTTTGTTGTTGTTCTTCTTCAAGTATGGTATCACCGGTTGAAGTTTTGTTTTGCTCCTTGTCTCTACACTTAAGACCTGATCGAGGTCTAGTAAGATCAAAGGTTTTTATCGAGGATCTCGACATCGCCGCTTCTGGAATATTTGTTGGTCTTTTACACCGTGATCTCCTTTTTTCTTGCCGGATTTGAAGTCTTAGGATCAAACTATTTGGAAGGTACTTTGGATTCGTTATAGGAGGTTTTGTTAGTTGCTTTTGGACTCGTTTCGTCTGCTGTGGTTGGCTTTGATCATCTTGGATGTTTCTAGTTCTGGTTATTGTTGTATGAATGTTTATTTCCCTCTTTTGGGCTTTTGGCTGCGAAGACTTTTATTTCGCCCGCCGGCTTTGTCTTTCCATTGTTGTATATTTCCGCTAAAATTAATATTACTCCAGATGACAAAAAAAACAAATTATACATTGTCTATTATAATTATTTTTTTTCTATACTTTGACATCTATTTTACTATATTTTAAACTCATTTGGATCATACCTTGTGGACAAGAAGAAGGTGGAGAAGATAATATGGACACGATAACATTGACAAGTTGCAAACAAATTAGTATAAACAATAATCGTGGACAAGATAACATTGATAATTTGCACATTGTAGTTGTTTCAACTTATGAATTCATAATTTCAAATATCTGAGAATTTGTGTGGTTGATGTGTCATAGATGGTCATGTATGGATAATACGTTGTGGATGGTGGACAAATTTATGTGGTTGATGGGTGATGGACTTTTGCTTGTCTCTTATCTTCTGTTTACTATGTAACATTTGTGTAAACTAGTGATCCATTGTTCTACTAAACTTTGAATGCTTTTTTACTTTTTCATAAGTTATATCTTCATAATTGATAACATAATTAAGAATCTCATTTAACAATTATATGTAAATAACAAAAAAAATCAATTAAACACTCAACAATTGTTAACTTGACCGTCCATACATGACCGTCCACTACACACACAATGTTTATATATGGATGGTCATGTATGGATGACATGTTTTGGATAGTGGACAAGTTGTGTGGTTGATGGGTTATAGACTCTTGCTTGTCTTTTATATTTTGTTTACCATGTATGTTTTGTGTCAACTAGTGACCGATTGTTTTACTAAACTTTGAATTCTTCTTTGTTTTTCATGAATTATATCTTGATAATTGATAACACAATTAAGACTCTCACTCACAATTATGTGTAAATAACAAAAACTCAATTAAACACTCACAATTGATAACATAATACACATAATGTCTACATGTGTTGATCCATATGTACCATCCATTCCTAATTTTGTTTTGTCCACAAAATTTGATCTATGTGTAACTAAAATATAGTAAAATGAGTATCAAAATATGTTTAAAAAAAGTATTACACTTTAAATTACAAAAAAAGATATTTTATGGAATACTCAAAATATGTAAATAAAAAAAAAAACAAATAAGGGAGGAGAGAGAAAGGAGGGTTGTCAAAAACAAAAAACAAAATAAAGAAAATGAGGAATCGTAAACTATTAATAAAGGAAAAAGATACTAGTTCATTTTGGGGAGAGATAAAGTTTCTAACTACATAATTAGGAGTAAAATAGAGTTTGACTAACTGAATTTGCTATGGAGTTTGATGATTGCCGCAGACGAGACCACAGTGCTTTTACAAACGGTAAGTGTGTTTGTATGTAATTACTTATCTTAAAGTGTGTCATTGTGTTAAAAACCCAAAAATATTGTTACATGATACCTAACTCTTATCCGCGGATAATAGAATTATGATATCCAATATGAAAGCTATCAGTATTTTTTTTGAGACGGTATAAACCGGATAACGGATATCAATACCTAGTCCTAATCTAGGTAACCAAATAACCCAATAGATTATGGAAGCATAAAATGTTAAAATCATTTTGCATTTTAAATATCTGATTGTGCTAAATCTTAAATTTTGCATTGTGCCAAGTAAAAAAACATGTAGTTTAAATATAAAAATATCACATTTGTATTAGATTCTAAATGGTATGATAGTCATGGAAGTAAGAAAAAAAAAACTAAAAAAAAAACAAATTAATTTTTTCTATATGTTTCATGCTCCGCTTATGGGGTGATTAATTATGATTAATATTCATTTTTAAAAATAGAAAATTTCATCTTAACTCTCTAAATTAAAAGTTTATAGTAACCCTAAATAGAATGATTTATGAAATGTAGAAACATATTATAAATCTAATTTTGACACAAGAAGAAGCACAAAGTTGTAGACCAATGCTCACCGTTGATAAGAATCATGCGCAATATGATGTGGCATGATCAAGTTCAATTTCATATAAGTTCAATTCCAAGCAACACAATGTAGACGTGTCTTCTTTTTTTTTTACCGTTGATAGAAAAAATTGTCATAATGACGTGGTGATCCTAGCGATCCAATTTTCTCAATATTTGCATTTGGAGTAACTTCTATACTTGACCGTTGATAAAAAGAAAGGTCACAATAATGTGGCACGATCCTAGGGATCTATCAAATGAAAAAATTATAAATGATCAATTATTTATATTATTGTATATTTGTGTGTTTTTAATGTTCTGATTGTTTTAATATACCAATTTTGAAAGAAGACTTTAGTTTCAAAAAGTTATACTATATACTAATTATGTAATTATGTAGTAAAAAATAATGTAATATATATAGATCATTTTAAAAACTAGTATCTATGGATCGGGTAATAATACGGATACGGAACGGATAATTTAAAAAATATTGGATTATTTACTTCCAGACACACTTTCTCACAATGTTATTACTCACAGATCCACTAAGTTTTTGTGACACTTTTATCCTTCCCAAATTTTTTTAATATGCCCTCCAACAAAAAATAAATCGTGAGCGAGGAAAGCAAAAAAAGTTGGAAGTAAACCAAAATCCTTTGTTTATTTATTTTTTTCTATTTGTTTTTCTTTAATTTTTACCCCCATCTTATTTGTTTTCTCATTTCTACATTTTTTTTTAGTAACATAAAATTTTTTTTATACACGAACGAGAAGCCCTACTCGAAGGTGAAGGGATATGAGAGAAATCTAGTTTTCATGGCAGCTCGGAGGTGCAGTGTGGGCTCTGGCTTGTCGTCTTGTCTCTCGGGGTATCAAGGTTTGGTTTTGTTGACCTTTGGTTTCGGATCCCTGCTTTGGTTTACTCTTTAATCTCATATTAGTTTTTGTTTTGTTCTCTTCTCTTGCATTTCTGTCTGTCTCCGGTTTTCTCTTTAAAATCAGTTTTGTTTGGCTTATTAGAAAGTAGTAGGGTTTTGCCATGGTTTTGGTTCAAAAAATCTCGTAGATCTGTCGCTATGTCTGGGACTTGCGGAAAATTTTCCCTTTTTTGTCTGTTGGTCTTTAATGTGAGCTCCTCGGTTCGGTCTGTTGCCGTTCTTCTTCGAGTATTGTATCACCGGTTGGAGTTTTGTTTTGCTCATTGTCTCTATGCTTAAGACTTGGTCGAGTTCTAGTAAGATCAAATGCTTTTATCGAGGCGGCATATGGTCGTGGATCTTGACATCGCCGCTTCTGGAATATTTGTGGGTCCTTTATACAGTGATCTCCTTGTTTCTTGCGGAATTTGAAGTCTTAGGATCAAATTATTTGGAAGGTACTTTGGATTCGCTTAGAAAGTTTTGTTAGCTGCTTTTGGACTCGTTTCGTTTGCTGTGGTTGGCTTTGATCATCTTGGATTTGGGGATTTCTTTTGGCAAGTCTTTGTATTTAGAAGTCTTGTTTCTAGTCCTGGTTATTATTGTATGTAACCCAGTGTTTATTTCTCTCTTTTGGGTTTTTGACTCCGGAGACTTTATTTCGTCCGCCGGCTTTGTCTTTCCACTGTTGTATATTTCCGCTAAAATTAATATTACTCTAGATGACAAAAAAAAAAAAAATTATACACTTTCTATTATAATTATTATTTTTCTATATTTTGACATCCATTTTACTTTAGTTTAAACTCATTTGGATCACACCTTGTAGATAAGAAGAAAGTGGAGAAGATAATATGGACACGATAACATTGACAAGATGCAAACAAATTTGTATTGACAATAATCGTGGACAAGATAACATTGATAATTTGCATATGTTAGTTGTTTCAACTTATGAATTCATAATTTCATTTATCTGAGAGTTTGTGTGGTTTATGGGTCATAGACGGTCATGTATGGATGACACGTTGTAGATGGTGGAGAAATTTCGGTGGTTGATGGTTGATAGACTTTGGCTTGTCTTTTATCTTCAACAAACTCTTTCATAATTTCAATACCCTCTGCATAGTGTCGATGGGAACTTCTATTCCATAGCCATGTCCACTTCGTTCAACATGTCCTACCACATGAGCGACCACTCCAATAACTGAACCCTCCAAATTCACAAGAGGACTTCCATATGAAGCATGCAAAGAATAAAAAGTTGAATATGAACAATAGAAAGTTAAAATATGCAAAATATGATATCATTGGTAAATGTACTCACAGACGAAAAAAATAGCTAATATATTTACCATATCAATTGCACAATCAGTCTGGAAAAATCGTATTCCTTTGTTGTCAAAGCCAATTTCAACGTCCATGCGAGTTGCATTACTAACACACAAATCATTAGAGTATGAGAAATTAACATTAGAACATATATTTTGACCTTGAATGTTTAGAGTGTTTATTGGAAACACATAGCGGTACCAAAAATATGCCACCAATCAGTCTTACTTTTTGTTTTTTCTGTTTATCAAAAAAAAATAAAAAAATAAAAAGCAGAAAACATAGAAACTTAAAACAATCTAAAAAATTGAAAGCAAGGGTTGAGATGTGGTTTAGAGACTGTAGCTAGTTGACCAACTTTTTATTTTTTTAAATCGAAAATATACAAAATAATTACTCTATAAATAAACTCTCTTTTTCATTCTTCTTTCCAAACTCTAAAAAAAAACTTAAAACACTCTAAAAAAATAAAAGAAACTCTTCGTTTGCAGTACCAACCCTCTCAAGTAAGCAACTTTTTTTTTTTAAACATAAGAATATATCCCATGAATAATTCATAGAGACACATGATGAATATAATGCATGATAATACATGATAAATATAATATAATGCATATATATGTCTAATTACCATTATATTATTGTAAAATGCCAAATAAATTTTTCTCAATAACTTCAATACTTGACCTTTGATAAAAAAGAAAGTCACAATAATGTGGCACGATCCTAGGGTTCTATCAAATGAATAAATTATAAATGATAAATTATTTCTATTATTGTATATTTGTGTGTTTTTAATGTTTTGGTTGTTTTAATATAAAATTTTAAAAGAATAATTTATTTTCAAAAAGTTATACTATATACTAATTATGTAATTATGTAGTAAATAATAATGTAATATATAGAGATCATTTTAAATATGAGTATCTATGGATCGGATAATAATGCGGATACATAGCGGATAATTGAAAAAATATTGGATTATTTACTCTCAAAAACAATTTATCACAAAGTTACTACTCACAGATACATTTTAAGTTTTTGGAACACTTTTCTCGTTCCCAAATTTTTTAATATGCCCTCCTACAAAAAAAAAAATCGTGAGGGAGGGAAGTAAAAAAAGTTAGAAGGAAACCAAAATCTTTTGTTTATTTGTTTTTTTTTCTATTTGTTTTTCATTAATTATTATCCTCATCTTGTTTGTTTTCTCATGTTTACATCTTTTTTAGTAACATAAAAAAAAAATTATACACGAACGAGAAGCCCTCGTCAGAGGTGTATGGAGGATGACAAAATTAATATTACTTCAGATGATAAAATAAAAATAAAAATTATACACTTTCTATTATAATTATTTTTTCTCTATACTTTGGCATCCATTTTACTATATTTTAAATTCATTGGGATCATACCTTGTGGACAAGAAGAAGGTGGAGAAGATAATATGGACACGATAACATTGACAAAATGCAAACAAATTAGTATGGACAATAATCGTGGATAAGATAACATTGATAATTTGCACATGTTAGTTGTTTCAACTTATGAATTCATAATTTCATTTATCTGAGAGTTTCAATTAACCAACTAATACGAATCCTCCTAGGATCTTTCACTCCTAGGATATTTCACTCGTATCGCACAAACCTTAGGTATATTAAACCTAAGACCCAATACGTTCTTAAAACGCTTATGTGAAACAAGGCGGTGGAACCTTAGAAAGGTGATGCAGCTAGCTCCAACCGTGGGTATATTAAACCTGTGACCTGATATTATCTTACACCGCAAACATCAATCTTTGGTCAGTAGAATGGTGCCACAAACGGTGATGGAAAACCATTTGATAAACCAACCAAGGATATACGCACAGCGGGTTGATCACTACAAATATACACACCGAAGGATCATACCATGATCTCACAAAGGAGAAGAGTAGGAGTAAAAAGAAGATAGAAGGAGAAAAAAGAAGAAAGAAGAGAAAAAGAGAGAATATGAGAAAATAAAAAAGAGCTAATTGTGAAGAAAAAAAGAAAATATGTAAAGTAGGAGAAAAGATAGAATTGCAGACAAACACGCAACCAAGGGAAAGATAATAAAAAGATAGAAGAAGAGAGATAGCATAGGAAGAGAGAGAGAGCCACTGCCATGAAGGAGAATATAAAAAATGTATGATTCACACACCAAAGACATATATTTTTGATTTTTGAATTTGTAAAAGAAAACAAAAAACAGTTCAGACAAAAACAGACTATTTCTGAATTAAACTTAATTGAATTCTTTTGATCTTGCTTAATAAGGACTAGCTCACTGAATCACATGAAACTCAATCTAATCCGAGATAGACTCATTGGATATGTCATGAAATTGTTATCACTAATCATATATTTTTTCACTAAAATATATAGAACAAAAATATATTATTTCTATAATTTTCTCTACGAGGTTATCCTCTTGACGTTAAGTTATCATTTTGAACCATTTTATATAATTTTT
>OVAY01003191.1:0-12521 GCA_900406395.1 Kernera saxatilis
GATACTACCAACCTTATTCAGGCCATCAAAAGGCAAAAGCTCAGATGGTGGGAAATCTAGGCAGGTGAATCAAATTGTTGATCTTATCTCACTGCATGACTGAAACTTTTTTCCTTTTCATTATTGATTTATTTAAATTCTCAATCCAAAAAACCTTTACAATCCTTGTTTTAGAGAGTGATTGTAAGCATATTATGCTTATGGCTAATATGAGCTTGGTGGTAACAAATTTTGAAAGGGGTGGGCAAATTATCATGGATCCGAGATTCGATCCGCGATCCGATCCGATCCGATCCGAAAATTCGGGTATCCGGGGTTGACCGATCCGGATCCGGGTAATAGTTTTGTTCTTCATAGGATACCCGATCCGATCCGAATTTTATTATTATTTATAAAAAATATTTATAATTTCACTAACTAATTTATATTTTCACTAAATTATTTATATGTTGATTGATATATGATTTATACCCATACATAAAATTAAAAAAATATATTAAAAATTTGAAAAAAATATAATACCATCTATTTTACAGAACACAACTGTTGTTTTTTTATTATTTTTTATATATTTAGTTTCCTATATGTTTCTTAATACAAATTATTGGGAGATGGATTTGTGTAGAGTTTGTGGATTTTAAAAGTTGTGATTTTTAAAAATTTGAGTAGATTTTAAAATATTATATAGATTCTTATCAAATATTTTTATGGATTGTTATGGATTATCATTGATTGTGATGAATTTGTATTAATTATTTTTTCCTTTTAAAATTTTCTTTATAAGGTAATATATTTATATCTTTTGAATATTTTAGTTTTTTTTTATATAATAATTAGGTTTCTATGAGTTTGTTTGAGATTTGAATTGATAATTTTTAATGAAATTTACAGTTTTTTTTTTAATAATATATTTGTTCTATCCATATTTTTTTGTTTCACAAAATTTGGGTTGTGACATGATTTATATAATAATCCAAAGAAAGTTGTATGGTTTTTTGAGTTTTAGTTTTTTAGTTTTTTGTAACATAAATTTTAAGAATCTCATGGTTATTCATAAGATTTTGAAAGTTGTGTTCTGTGAGTAAAATGTATTGAATCCATCTCCCAATAACTCAGATTTTAAAACAATTATAGAATCTGAAATTTTAAGATTATAAGAATCCACTAACCAATAACATGAGATTTGTATAGAATTTAAAAGTCTTTAAACTAATGACGATAGAATTTAAAAGTCCTTAAACCAATAACGATAGATTTACGAAGATTGTAAGACTCCATTAACCAATAACAATAGAATTTGAAAATTTCAAAAATCTTTAAAAATCCATTTCTCAATAAGTCTCCCTAAAACATTATGTATTATTTTTTTAATTTCAAAACATAAAAAACAACATTTATAAAGTATTTTGTCATAAATTTTTGAAAAACAATTTTTTTTATATGCTAATCAGATTTCGGATCCGGATCTGGGTATTCGCGGATACCCGAATTTTATGCGGATATCCGGTGCTCGGATATCCGTCGTGTTCGGATCCGGATCCGGGTAGTTAAAACACGGATCCGTCGGATCCGGATCCGGATCCAGATTTCCTAAAATTTCAGGATATCCAATTCGTGACCACTCCTAGTGGAAGGGTTTCCTCTTCATATAGCCACACTACACCGAGGTAAGTGATTTCCCAAATTTCTCTTCCCCATCATGCGTTATTTCTCTTGGTGACTAACTTGAAATTTTTATGTCTATGGTTACTCTCTCAGTAAGAACATTGACTCAAGTGCTGGATATTGAAATTAAACTTGATTTTGGGTTTATGATGGATTTATCCTTAGTTGGACGAAAACCAAAATTAAGCCCAAATTCTAGAATCTCTAGAAACATCATAAAATCTCATCACCTCCATTAAGTGTTCTAGAGAGTTCTATAAGTTAATTATCTAGATATTAGTGTAGAAAAATCTAGATACTTGTGAGATAAAAAATCTAGATAATATAGTAGAATATTCTAGAGATTAGAAGAGTGTTTGTAAGATATTTTGTAGTCTTTAAATAGCTCTCTCTTCTCTCATTTGTAACAAGCAGAAAAAGTTGAACATATGAAATAAAAACAAGTTCAAAGAAAAGAGTGTTCATCTTAAGCTGTCTAATTCTCTCTAAAAGTCTTTCAAGTATTCTATAAGTGTTCTTCCATATTTTTTTTCTTCATACTTGGAGGGTTTATTCTTTATGGGTTATTTCGGGGTTCTAGAGTATTACGGTATTGGGCTAGTGCTAAGCATTATCGAGGTTTCTTTACATTGGAGAGACAGTTTTCCGGAAATCCTGAATCTCTAGCTGCTGGATTGGTGATCAACACAATGGGATGGATTAAGGGTATCAATTATGAGACAAAAGTTAGCTCATTTTTAGGTGTATTTTCTTGTAGCTGAATGAATGTTATTTGTTCTAAAAGGAGCTCTTTTCTCATGATTCTCGCGAGGACCAGCATGCAGTATGCAGAGACCATCCGTCGTCACTCTAGCCGATGTTTGTTAGGAGAGAGGTCTCTCTTGATCTATTTTACCACGGAAGAACAAGGCCATGGTGAGAGATTTCTTCACTTTACATTTTTGACCCCTTCAATTAACAAAGGTTTCATATTCGTCTCCTTTCTTTTACTTTTATAAGTTTTAGACTTTTAGTAATTAACAAAAATAATTGACTTGATTATTAATTATGTGTTTGATCAAACATTTGCAATATCAATTCCATTTGTAGGTGAACAGAATTTTTCCAGAATATGTAATGGTCCAAGTTTTCTCATTTGCCAGAATTTACTCGAGGTAAGTTTGACTCCAATCCACATAGATTAGGTATCCAATAGATGTAAGTATATATAGATAGATGTTTATGATTGTATAAATGTAAGATTTGACTCAGCGTGACAAAGACATTAGTTGGTTCTTTTACCACTCTGATGGGGAACCTTGCTAAATTTAATTTGCAAAATCTCAATCACTCATTTTGAAATGCCATTAATGAAGAATAAAGAAGACTCAGCCGAGTCTTAAGCATTTGTTTTATGGTTTTTTGACTTTAGTCAAGTCTTAGGAATAAGTCTTCCTGACTTGTAAGAAACGTTTGAATTAGTAGCCGTAATTCTAGGAAATTTGTTTCAAGTTGTTAGTCTTTGAGTCTTTGTCTATTCGTTGCTGAGCATCCCGAAATTTGACGGTGACTACGAGCATTGGGCAATGCTCATGGAGAATTTGTTGCGGTCGAAAGAGTGGTGGGATCTCATTGAGACGGGTGTCTCACAGCCGGAGAGGAACGTGGTCTTAACTGGACCACAACGTACGGAGCTTGCGGAGATGAAACTCAAAGATCTTAAGGTGAAAAACGATCTCTTTGCATCTATTGACAAGACGATCTTAAAGACGATTGCAAAGAAGGATAGTTCGAGAGATATTTGGGATTCTATGAAGACAAAGTACCAAAGGAACTAGAGAGTTCAAAGTGCACAATTGCAACGGTTGCGGAGAAACTTTGAAGTGCTTGAGATGAAGGATGGTGATACAATTACAGAGTATTTCTCTCGTGTAATGGTGGTGGCAAACGACATGCGGAATCTGGGAGAGGATATGCCGGATGCCAAGATTGTTGAGAAGATCCTTCGAACTTTGGTGGAGAAGTTCACATATGTGGTGTGTGCCATAGAAGAATCAAAGGACGAGGTGGAAAAGGACGAGGTGGAAAAGGACGAGGTGGATATTTTCAAAATCAAAGAAGAGGCGGATACCGAGGAGGTAGAGGAGGACGAGGCAGAGGAAACACAAGTTTCAACAAAGAAAATGTAGAGTGTTTCAAATGTTACAAGATGGGACATTTCAAAAACGAATGTCCCAGCTGGGAGAAGACAGCCAATTACGCAGAATTGGAAGATGTGTTGCTTATGGCACAAATAAATCTCATCAAGGATGAAGATGAACATGTGTGGTACTTGGATTCGGGCTGTAGCAATCACATGTGTGGTACTAAGGAGTGGTTTATGGAGTTTGATGACAAGTTTCGACATCATGTCAAACTTGGAGATGATAGAAGAATGCAAGTGGAAGGAAAAGGAAATTACGGCTGGAGATTAATGGCATAATTCAGGTGATGTCCTCTGTCTATTTCATACCGGGTCTGAAGAATAATTTACTAAGTGTTGGCTAACTGCAACAAAAGGGGTTAAGGGTCATTATAGAAGACAATGTGTGTGAAGTTTGGCATAAACAGCAGAGAAGAGTGATCATGTAGTCGACGATGTCTACAAACAGAATGTTTGTGATCCTAGCAAAGGTGAGAGAGGCTAGAGGAGAGATGGAAGTGAATCATTTACAAAGCTCTGTGGAAGATGCATAAGAGACATGGCATGAGAGGTTTGGGCATTTAAATCACAAAAGTCTGGCAACACTAGCAGAGAAAGAGATGGTAAAAGGAATGTCAAAATCAACATCGATGGTGCTGTATGCGAAATTTGTATGAAGGGAAAACAGATCGAGAAAATATTCCAAAACAGAGTGTGTGGAGATCAAGCAGAGGGCTAGAGCTGGTACATAGCGACATTTGCGGTCCAATATCACCGACCTCAGAAAGTGGGAAGAGGTATATAATCAACTTTATTGATGATTATAGTCGCAAGTGCTGGACATTCTTTCTCGTAGAAAAATCGAAAGCTTTCAAGATGTTTAAGGAGTTTAAAGTGGCTGCGGAAAGAGAGCTAGGTGTGCTCTTGGTATGCTTGAGAACTGATAGAGGAGGAGAGTTCAATTCAAAGGCATTTCAAGAGTATTGCACAGAGAATGGCATCAAAAGACAACTCACGGCGGCTTACACTCCGCAGCAAAAGGGGGTAGCTAAGAGAGAGAATAGAAGCGTGATGAACATGGTGAGATGTATGTTGTTTGGTATGAGAGTGCCACTGAGATTTTGGCCAGAAGCAGTTCAATATGCGGTACATATACTGAACAGGTGTCCAACAGCAATCTTAGAAAACGTAACACCTGTAGAAAAATGGAGTGGTCACAAACCTTCGGTGGAGCATATGCGAGTCTTTGGATGCGTAGCTTTCGCATTAATACCATATGAAAGACGCGTGAAATTGGATGAAAAAAGCATCAAGTGCGTGATGTTTGGAGTCAGCACGGAGTCGAAGGCATATCGACTTTATGATCCATTAACAAAAAGGATCATAATCAGCAGAGATGTAAGGTTTGATGAGAAGAAATCATGGAGTTGGGATGAAGAGATAAAAGACAGTATATTCATAGAGAAATTTGGAGAAGAAGAGCAAAAAAAATCCGATTGATGTTGAAGAAGTACATGAAAACTCTCATGAAACAACAGAAGGGGAAGAGAGTAATGACGAGCAAGAAGAAGTGACAGCGGTCGTTGGTCCACAACCAGAAAACGCAGAGTAGATTGCGAGTGTTGGCACAAGTAGAAGTGGGGCTAGAAGAGTTCTGCAAAGACCGGTATGGATGAAAGACTATGAGTGCAAAGGTTTGTATATGGAAGAAGACGGTGACGAGCTGATAGCACTGTTTGTTGCAGAAGATGATCCAGAAAAATTCGAAGATGCAATCAAACATGACAAGTGGAAAAGAGCAATGGAAGCAGAGATTGATTCGATAGAAGAGAACAACACGTGGGAATTGGTTGAATTACCTAAGGGAGCTAAAGTGCTCAATGAAAAAGGAGAAGTTGACAAATTCAAGGCAAGGTTAGTGGCAAAGGGCTTTCTTCAAACACATGGGGTAGACTTTCATGAAGTGTTCGCACCTGTAGCAAGATGGGACACAATCAGATTGATTCTTGCTCTGGCGGCACAACGGGGATGGAGTGTTTTTCAGCTAGATGTGAAGAGTGCCTTTTTACATGGAGAACTCAATGAAGACGTTTATGTGGAGCAGCCCAAAGGTTTTGAATTAAGAGGAGGAGATGCTGGGTAGGTTTACAAGCTGAAAAAGGCCTTGTATGGCCTAAGACAAGCACCAAGAGCTTGGTATAGTAGGATTGAGAGCTATTTCATGAAAGAAGGCTTCAAGAAATGCTACTGCGAGCATACTCTCTTTGTCAAAACAGAAGGAGAAAATGTTTTGATCATAAGCCTTTGTGTAGACAAGGAAGAGTTCTCGATGACAGACCTTGGGAGAAAGAAATACTTCTTAGGTGTGGAGGTGACTCAAGATTAGCAAGGTATTTTCATCAATCAAAGAAAGTATACGATTGAAATATTGAAGAAATTCGGAATGGGAGACTTCAACGCGGTGAAAAATCCGACCGTTCCAGGCTATAAGCTGACGAAAGAAGGAACTGGACCAGCGGTCAATTCAACCGCATTCAAACAGCTTGTCGGAAGTCTAAGGTATTTAACAGCTACCAGACCCGATTTAATTTATTCAGTCAACTTGGTGAGTAGATACATGGAGAGTCCAAACGAACAACACATGGTGGCTGCAAAAAGGATCTTGAGATACATTCAAGGTACCACTGGTTTTGGTATACAATATAGGCGAGAGAATGGTGAAGAAGAGAAGTTGGTAGGATATGTAGACAGCGATTATGCAGGGGACGAAGATGATAGGAGAAGTACGTCTGGATACATATTCATGTTTGGAAAAGGAGCTGTGTCATGGGCTTCAAAGAAACAGCCTATTGTTACATTATCCACTACAGAGGCTGAGTTTGTAGCAGCTGCAAATGGAGCTTGTCAAGCGGTGTGGTTAAGGAATGTGCTTGCAGAAATCAGTTTTGATCAAGGAGGTGGAACAGTTCTGTTTTGTGACAACAGTTCTACAATTAAGTTGTCTAAAAATCCAGTTCTCCATGGCAGAAGCAAACACATTCATGTGAGGTATCACTTTCTTCGAGAACTTGTGAATGAAGAGGTTATTGAACTGGAGTATTGTCGAACACAGGAGCAATTGTCAGATATAATGACAAAACCAGTGAAACTTGAAGTGTTTGAGAAGCTCAGAGGTAACATGCCAGTTGGTATGAAAGAAGAGTAAACCGAAAACAGAGAATTTCCAGTTTAGGGGAGGAACTGAAGAATAAAGAAGACTCAGCCGAGTCTTAAGCATTTGTTTTATGGTTTTTTGACTTAGTCACGTCTTAGGAATAAGTCATCCTGACTTGTAAGAAACGTTTTAATTACTTGCCGTAATTCTAGGAAATTTGTTTAAGTTATCTTTGTCTATTTAAGTCTCTTTCATGTAACGCTTTTAAAATTAATAAGAATTATTCAGTTCCATATTTCCTCTGGTTTACTACAATTAAATCCATCTAGTTGCCATATTATTGCCAAAAGAGATGTCGTATGGACTATAGTTGACTAAATTAGAATAATATCAGTCAAATGCAAGGTAGTTGATTGGAGATTTTGTGTTTTATACTTAAGCCTGTGTTGCAGGAGCCAAGAAACAAAACAAAAAAACTGTAGAGGTAGCAGAAGCCTGGACGACTAGTGAAGTTATGTCGATTATTGTGGATGTCAATAGAGTATCAGGAATGGTAGCTCAAGATGCAAATCTGAGTGGGAGTTCGAGTACGAGCACTCAACATGAAAATATCTATGAGAAACTGAAGAAAGCGGCTCAAGATGGTGATATAGCAAGACTCTACGAGTTGATAGCAGAAGATCCAAAGATTCTAGATCACTTTGATAAAGTGTCTTTTTGTGAGACGCCACTGCACGTTGCAGCTGAAAAAGGGCAAACACATTTTGCCATGGAACTAATGACCCTGAAGCCGTCACTTGCTTCGAAGCTAAACGTGTCAGGTTTCAGCCCGATGCATTTAGCCCTGCAAAACGACCACTTTCAAATGGTGAGAGGGTTTGTGGCAATCGACAGCAGCTTAGTGAGCATCAAGGGAAGAGGAAGGATTACTCCTTTGCATCACGTGGCTCAGATAGGTGATGCAGACTTGTTGAGTGAGTTCTTGTTTGCTTGTCCTTCTTCTGTAAACGATTTGACGATTAAGCGTGAGACAGCTGTGCACATTGCCGTGAGGAACCAGCGGTGGATGGCATTTAAGGTTCTATTGGGATGGGTCAGGAGAGTAAACAGGGAGGAAATGTTGGACTGGAAGGATGAAGATGGTAACACAGTCTTCCATATTGCTGCATCCATAAATCAGACTGAGGTAGATGTCTCTCTTATCATTTAGTTTCTCCTTTTCCCTAAAATTCTTGTTCAGACATCGCTTGGATCTGTTTCTTAACTAATTTGCTTTCTTTGATTTAGTTCTTGCAAAAGTTTATGGGTTTCTGTGACCTTAGTAAAGATTTGTTTAACTATATCTCATATTCTTATCAATTTGCAGGTCATGAAGTTGCTGCGTAGAACCGTTAAAGTAAAAGCCAAGAACTTGGAAGGCAAAACCGCGATGGACATACTCCAAACTCACCAAACTCACCAATCTCCTCGTTTCCCTGAAGCAAGAAGACTAGAGACGACTCTTGCGGGATATTTGAGCGAAAATCTATCGTTGATTGAGAAACGGAACACTCTCTTGGGGCTGAGCAATTTGAGCATGACTAGAGACGGGTCTGTAAGCAGTAGCAACAGCCGCGATGCAATACTTGTTGTGGCTATACTGATAGCAACAGCTACCTACCAGGCTTGTCTCAGTCCTCCCGGCGGATTTCGGCAGCATGATCCCTCAAATCCTACAGATAGCAACGCAGGGAAGATGACTATGTCTTTCAACGATGCCTTATCTTTTGTTATCCTCAACGGGTTTGCCTTCTTATCATCGCTATATGTGATCATAATCCTCATAATTGGACTTCCCATGTGGAAGTTCATCTATGCTTCGACGGCGGCTTTAAGTTATGCTATGTCAATATCGTACGGCATTATATTCCCGGCTCCATCTGGCCAATTCCAAAGTATATCGAGGATCGCCGTCAACACTGCATTCCCATTTATTTTATTGGGCATGCTATGTACTACTTTCACGGCATTCATTGGTCATAAACGTAGCCGGCATCGAGTGGACTTTCCGGCGAGCTGCTTCGGCTCAACTAATGCAGCGTATCTGCACTCTCGTTTATTAATTTATGGGTTTACTTTTTACGCATTTGCTGTTGCTTGGTCTTTTATCTATTATTTTTCTTTTATGAAAAGAGGTTAATTTTCTGAGTGGATGTAACTGATCATGCATTTGAGGAGATTCGATATCTGGTCTAAACGAATCCTTCTCATATGGAAACTATCACACCACCGCCAGTTGTTTTTGTTTTTGTTGGGTATATTTTCTTGTCTTAACTTTTAGGGTTTTCGTTATCTATGTTGTTATTTGGACCGTTCCTTCCTTAAAAGGATGGCATCTGTTTTTGAGTTTTGAATTAATTTAGTCTTAATAATGTTGAATCCACCATCTTCATATATTATTCCGTGTTCGGCTATCATTTGAATCAATGAACATTGGATCTGTTACGTGTACACTGTGCCATCATCTCAGAGTTATCACTATGAATATGGAGTATTTTCCATGGAATTTGGTGTCTATTATTACAATGCTTATGAAGAGTTTCTCTAAAATTTCCACTTTGTTTACGAAGGCTTTCTCTAATTTCCGTAGTTTTGTATTTGTTTATGTAAAAACTCTTTTTAATCAACAACTTACCTACACACTTTACCATACTTGAACACATATATTAACACAGTGAAAACACTAATATTGTTGGAACTCGTTTTGACGAAATTGTTTTAGACCATTTTTCAGTGAGTTTTCCGGTGAAATCGTTCGCTGGAATGACCGGATTTCAGGCACGATGTAATAGTCGTTGTGAGCACTATGAGTTAGTATATTCACTTGTCAAAAACGGAGTTATTTTGAATGAGAAATAAATGTCCAAAGTGAATAATTTGGAAAACTTGAAAAACTTAGAAATTTGACTAAGTGTCAAACGTCCCATATTGAAAGTTAGAGGTGAAATTCATTTTATATATAAAGTAGAAAACTCATAACAAGATTCAAAACCTTAGATACACTTAGGTGTATTGGAGTGTGAAGATACTCGGATTTCGGGATTTGACTAATGGGCCAACGGTTTTAAAAGATTAGTTTGTTGGCCCACATTATTATGTCAATATTGTGTTGATTTAGTTGACGTTAATGTTAAGAATCAATTCTCATTAACCCACTTTATTGCTTACATTGAAGTTTTAGACTTTATAGTCAAGCTATCATCTCCTCATTTTCAATCATCCAAGAGACATAGTAAATCCCTCACAACTTCTCTTCTTTCTTTGTTTTTCTCCTGAGAGTACTCACGAAGTTTTGGTTCGTCATATTATGTTTTTCGGTGTGGGAGACAGAAACAACCGCAATTGTATCCTGGGAATCTTACCGCTACGAAACCGTCACACTACGTTTAAAGATTTAAGGAAAGAAATTCGACGTCTCGCCTCTGCAATTCCTTTCATCATGTTTTGATTTGGTATTGTATTTTGATATATGTTCTTTAATTACCTTCACTTGTATCAGTTGCCCTTGTGTAGAAATTGTTGTTCCTACAAATATGAACTACTAAATTACATGTTCCGGTCATAACTAATAAGTTCTAAAAAATTAGTAAACCATAGCTTTTTTTTTCCTTCTCAAAACTCAACAGCTTCCATGTAAATTTAGTAATGGATAGGGAAAGAAACGTTCGGCAAAAATCGATCTCTGGTTTTGACAATTAAAGATGTGTCTTCATAAAAAAAAAAAAAAAGTCAATTAAGGGCATGTTCGTTTGCTCATCCAGGTGGACCATATGGATGAAGATGCTAATTGATGTTCGTTTAGTGTCAAAAATGAACATCATCCAGATGGATAATCTGAATAAGTTTTAAAAAGTTACACTAATTTTCAAAACTCATCTGGATGAGCCAAATCGGTGCATCTTCATCCGGATGAGCCTTCCAGATGCATCCAATATATCTAAAAATTTAGAAAGACAAAAATATCCTTACATAAACAAAACAAAAAATTGTAAAATTATATTTTCTAAAAACTATAAAATAAAATTATTTTGCCAAATTCGCAAAACCGAGTATTTATGATAAAACCGTAAAATCACATTTTCTCACAAAATAACGGAATTATATTTTCTCGCCAAAACCGTAAAATCTTATTTTCCCGTCAAAACAGTAAAATCACATTTTCCCATCAAAACCACAAAATCACATTTTCCCGCCAAAACCCTAAAATCGTATTTTTCCCGCCAAAATTACAAAATTGCATTTTTTCGCCAAAACAATAAAATCACATTTTCCTACAAAAACCGCAAAATCGTTTGTTTTTTTNTTCCTACAAAAACCGCAAAATCGTTTGTTTTTTTCTGCCAAAACTGCAAAATCGTATTTTTTCGCCAAAACCGTAAAATCGTATTTTCCTGCTAAAACCGTAAAATCGCATTTTCCAACCAAAACAGTAAAATCACATTTTTCCCATCAAAACCGCAAAATCACATTTTTCCTGCAAAAATCGTAAAATCGCATTTTTTCGCCAAAACCGCAAAATCGCATTTTTGCACCAAAACCGTAAAATCGCATTTTCCCGCCAAAACCATTAAATCGCATTTTTCCATCAAAACCGCAAAATCACATTTTTCCGCCAAAACTGCAAAATCGCATTTTCTCGCCAAAACCGTAAAATCGTAAATTTATAAATGTAAAAAATAACAATTTGAAAATTATTTAGTTGTAAATATAATTTAAAACATAAAATATATCAATAAGATTAAAAGTAAAGTTATTTTAATAGTTTGATATTAAATGTATCTGGATGAAGATACAAATTTATTAAAAACGAACTCATCTGGATCCAGATGTTTCATCTAGATGCATGTGGAAAAAAAACGAACATCATCTAGATAGACTATTCAGATGGATCATCTAGATGGACCATCCAGATGAAATCTTCCAACTGAACAAACGAATATGGCTAAAGTTATGAATTATGATCACCAAATTACTATCGTTTATGTTTCTACTTTCTACTGGTTCCAGGAGTTGGATTGGGCCTAAAAGGCCTATATAAAGATATGTCCATTTTCTTTTCGGTGAGGGCAACGGTCTCTCTCTAGTACAAGTAATAGGTTTTTCAGTCGCCATCTGCCCAATCTGACCATGAGAAATGAACACAAATTAAACAAAAAATTCAAGTAAAAACGAAGAAGAAGAAGAAGAAGAAGAAGGAAACGAGAAAACGCAAGTCACTTGATACTCTAAAACTGATTGCTGAAAACGTAACGTTCAGGAGCCATGCTTTGTTGCTACTTTCTCCGGTTGCTTCGCAGCTGCAGGGGCCTATAACCTGCCGGCTCCTGAATTACTATTTTAAGAAACTAGCCGAGTCTCGGAAACTAGTAGTTGATTCTCTTCTTGGTAAGCCAAGTAGCCTCTTCATGTAGCTGCTTCTCTTTGCTTCCAGTTAAAGCTAAAGGTGCACCGCAACACAAAAAATGATGCCACTGCAGAAGAAGGCAAGAAAAACAATGGTGC
>OVAY01003192.1:0-12515 GCA_900406395.1 Kernera saxatilis
CTTATAATCTCTTAAAAAAATAAATTATAATAAATTAAAATTTACATACGAATATTTCATAAATTCATGACAATCTCATAATAATAAATCTATTTTTTTTCTTTCAATAACATTCAATTTTCGAAATTATTTAATATTAGTGTAATTTATTTTTATTTATAGTTTTTACAGCCAAAAAAATAGGTCTTTATGTTTTCACATCCTACAGCAAAGAAAAATAAAAAGATTTTTTTTTTTGCTGTAACTTTAGAAAATAAAGTTACAATATGATTGGTAAAAAAGTTTTAGATTGTAAGTTAAAGAAAAAAAAATCTAAAGCTTGATTGGTAAAATTTAGGCTTTAGAAAAAATAAAAACTGTAAAAAAAAGTTTAAGANGTTAAAGACCAACCAATCATGCACTAAAAAACCTGCAGGCAGTGACTGATTCAATCCTAATAAAAAAATGGAGTTGAATTCATATATTATGAATCAATTCAGTCGAAATTTGACATGGTCGTTTAGATAATACCGTTTTCATATGGTTGAAACAAAAAATTGTGAAAAATGTTAATACATGTCCGAGACCTTGTGGTCAGATGGTAAGGAGACGAGTTTAGGATACCAACACGTTTCAAATTCGATCCACCTGTTACGTGAAACTACAACACATTATTCCTGGACATTCACACATATACGGATTTTTGCTTTTGGCTTATTTGGATATCCAGAGAGAGAGTCTATCCGTGGACTGCACCTCCCAGTTATATAAAAAAAAATGTTAATACATATTAAAATCGATGTGACGTAAATAAACGAATATAAACTTGGAATATTTGTATTTTTCTCCGGAAATGTATTATACATATTTTGAAAAATAAATTATTGATTCTTGGAAAATCTTATTATGGGATTGACTTAGAATCCATGATTGGAGATTGAAGTCGTCTCCAAATATGACAGTTGCGTACGGATGTTTACTAGTAGAGCCAGAGGTGTACAAAATAGCTTGGTTCCATTCGTTTTTTTAGCAAGTTAGAATTGCTTTTTTTTTTTAAGTTTGCTTGATTAAACGAGTTAGATGAATCAATTCTATTGGAATAATAGACGATATAAAGTGAAATGATAAACGACTTAAAACCAAAAAAAAATAATAAACGAGTTAGATTAACCAACTGAAACGAGAGTATGTGTATTTGGATTTTGAGTTTGATTGTTCTGCATTTTCATACATGCAGTTTGGTTTCTCAGATTCAGAATATGAATTCGGATACAAACTAGAGAAATTTTAAAACGTTACAATTGCTTCCAACCTCATCAGAACAAAACACTCTTTTGTATTACAACATACATCATCACATCACATGATATTTACCGTATTGAATCAATGTCAAAATTAAATAAAGGTTAAAGATAACCATCATCATATGACATTATATCACGTCGTCATTATGATAGCATCATCATCATTCCATCATTTTATGCATACCACCATATACAAAACTGACTAAAGAGTGGACTCCTTTCCTTTTCTGAGGATCGAAGTAAATATAGGGGAGTCTTAACTAATAAAAATCCTTGAAAATGATTGATTCCAGTAAAGAATAGCAATTAACAACAAAATGAGTGCCATTTAAGTGAATTTGAAAGGCTTTGCGAATTGTTACTCGAAAATTAGCTCAGCTGTAAAAAAATATATGAACAAATATGGTTTGATGAGGCAAAATAAAAGAAAACAAAGGGGGTTGGTTGGTATAAACAGAGTCGCTGTCGTAAGGATGTCGAGTGTGAAGGTAAAAGACCTACGTTTGCTTTGCGTCATAAAATACAACTTGTATGATGTATGCTTCCTTTTTCTTAGGCTTCAAATTGATTACGCAAACTATGTCCATCATATGTACTTACTTATATTATAAAAAAATATTCTATTTATCTAACATTGGGTTCAAAATTGTCGTTGGATACCAAAATCAAAAGAGGACAAGAAATAAAAACCAAAAAAATGAAAAAGTCATAAAAACAGAAGCACTCTTTGTCCTTTTATATATATAATTTGTACACATCAGAAGTCAGAAATAAAACATTCTAACTTCCTACTACATACGATGCTACAAAAATCTAATTAACGGGGAAAAATATAAGCATATTAATTGTTATTAGAAAGGTCTACATCTAGTCTAAGAACACTTAAATATGTTTATAGTAAACTGCTTATAGATTCCCCACGAGCTAAAAACCGAATCCAGTGATAGAAATTTTGAACAAACGCAGAATCCTTACCTTTATATTTGCGAGAGAGAGAATAAGGGAAAACGTATGAAACAGAGCTCACTTCTTGAGGAGCAAGGCACTGCACTGAGCCATGATCTTCGAGGCCCTCGTGATTGAGTTTGTCATGTAAAAATTCTCTACCACGGGTTTGAAAGGCGTTGTGTCTATTGTCTCCTTGGACTTGGGCTTCAAGGAAGGCCCAAAAGCAACCGGTTCTCGCTCGTCTGTGTGGACCAGGTTTGGTGCGACCGTCTTGATTCGTGATCTGACACCTTCGATTGAGTTGTATGGAAGCTTCACGCCCGAGACCTCAGATAAAGCTCTTACAATCTTCCAGTCGTCTCTTGCATCACCAACTGTTGGCACTGCGGGAACAGTCTGTTGAGTAAATCCTTCTGTGTTTTCATAAGTTCCTTCTTTCTCGGTGAAGGCTGTTGCGGGGAGAATCACGTTTGCACGGTAAACCGCTTTGTCTCCATGGTGTCCTTGGTAGACCACAAAGGCGTCTTCTGGAATCTTGTCAACATCTACATCGTCTGATCCCATCAAGTAGACGAATTTTGCAGACTCGAGGGCTTTGGGAGACCGTTGAATGAGTCCAAGATCAAGAGAAGCAGCTTGTGCAGCATAGAGAAGGAGAAAGTTGAGACCATTCCAGTCTGGGCGGACAACATTGTTGGATTGTGCAATGGATTCAACAGCAGAGAGAATTGCATCCGTATCGGTCCTGTTGAAGAGCCCTGCACCGACAATGATTGCAGGGTTTTTGGCGTTCTTGAGAGCCGAGCAGAACGGGTGACTCCCCTCAGCAATTTCCTTGAGGGTATCGGGACCAGTCCCAAGGTGTTTGCAATCGTAGTTAAAATCTGAAGGTGGACCAATGTATGCAACTTTCGCATTCGATGCACGGACTGTCTTGTGGATCCTAGCGTTCACCATAGCAGCTTCAACTCTAGGCTGGTAATTATAGAAAAGAAACAGATGAATGTTACCGCTAAAAGCCAAACATATGTAGTATTGACCCAGATCAGGAATACTAAATCTCAAACGAAACATTGATATTAATATGCACAGAACCTTTAGCCAGATCACTAAAGTAGCTCATAGTCACTGTTCCAAAGCATAAAACATCTGTCTAATGCAGAACTAGTAACCGAATAAAGAGATGGACTAAACAATTGACCTGGGTACCAATAAGAAGGAAGAGATCGGCATTCTCAAGTCCAGCGATGCTAGTGTTCATAAGATATCTGTATCTAAGATCAGCATCAACGCCGACAGCTGTTCCTTCACACCAGACGTTGTCTGAACCCATTCTGTTCACAAAGTCCTTCAAATACCATCATGGATTCTGCATCAGATAGTTGGCCAGCAATCCCAACAATCTCGTTTGGCTTCACCTGATGAACGATGTCACCCACAACAGCCAAGGCATCACGCCAGCTCACTGCCTTAAATCGTCCATCGGCATCTCGAATCATAGGGTCGCTCAGCCTTTGTCTTTTCAGGCCGTCATAACTGAATCGGGTTTTGTCAGAAATCCATTCTTCATTTATATCCTAACAAAAGGGTAATCATGGGTTCAACATGGATCCAGCAAACTACTTTTTTTTTTCATGATAATGTGTGAACACAAGTATATTCTCATACCTCATTAAGGCGTGGAATGATACGCATCACCTCTGGTCCTCTACTATCAACACGAATATTGGACCCAACAGCATCAGTAACATCAATGGTTTCTGTTCCTTTCAACTCCCAGTTTCTGGCTTTGAAAGCAAAGGGCTTCGACGTCAGTGCTCCCACAGGACAGATGTCTATGACATTTCCAGAGAGTTCACTGGTCATAAGTTTCTCGACATAAGTTCCAATTTCTTCTCCACTACCACGACCTAGCATGCCAAGATCCTGAACCCCAGCAACTTCTGTGGCAAATCGTACACACCTGACATTAAGAAAATAACATAATCTAATTAATCGAAACTTCCAAAGCAGAGCAACACTAAGCTAGTTACACGGAAAGCTAACTATTTTTAGTAACCTTGTACATTGGATACACCGAGTCATAACAGTCTTCACAAGAGGACCGAGATTCTTATCAACGACGGATCTTTTCACCTCAGTGAAACGGCCTCTATCAGATCCAAAAGCCATAGATTGATCCTGAAGATCACATTCTCCTCCCTGGTCACATATTGGGCAATCCAAAGGATGGTTCATCAACAGAAATTCCATCACTCCCTCCCTCGCCTTCTTTGCTATTGGTGTGTCAGTCTTAATCTTCATCCCTGTTAGAAAGACTCTGACAAGTCTAGCATTATACCACACAAATAGCGAATATTTGATGCAATGAGTATCTTAATTTTATAAATATATTCCCCTCTTTCTGTTCCTCAACGACCAAATTTATCAGAGGATCCCCTAAAGTTCAAGAACATTTGCGTCTTTACTTGCACATGAAAAACGAGCAACAAGATTCCAAAAAGGACAACATCTCGAGGAACTCCAAAATCACTCAAGTGATTATAATCGTTATCGTCATCATCATATTAAAAAGCCAAAACAAAAATTGGAAGAGAAATGCAGCTTATTTCAATCTGCAATTGCTCGTAATCATTTGAAGTCCCAACTTTTTATGAATCAATGATCACAGTAATCCATCAGCATTATGAATTCCAAAAGAAAGAGATAGCTTTAGTGAACTAACCGGGAAGTGCGGGCATGGCACACGACGCCACAGGTTTGGGGGACTTCTCGACCTCAACAAGGCACATCCGGCAGTTTCCGGCAATAGACAAGCGAGAGTGGTAACAGAACCTCGGGATATCAACTCCGGCGACCTCACACGCTTGGAGAACCGTGAAACCCTTGGGGATGTTGACCGGGTAACCATCAACGAATACCTCGATCGCCTCATCGGGATTTGAGAAATGGACACGTGCCCCACCCACGGGACTCCTGGGAGGAAGAACCGGCGTCGGCTCCGGCTGAGAGACAGCGGCGGTTTCCGGAGATTGAAGCTCTGGTTTTGAGACGATGGTGCGGAGGAGGAAACCAGTGTTCTGGGGACGAAGAAGACGAGAAGCTGGTCGAATTGCTCTCCAAGCTAAACTAGCTAACCCCATTTCGAAGACGATCGATCACTTCTTCTCTTATGTGTCTCGAATCTCGAATAATTTTTTGTTACGACAATGGTTTTCGAATCTTTCGAATTTTTTTGTTCGCACTGTGGAGCGTGTGGAAGAGAGAGGGAGAGAGACGACGAGCTATGGGCTTTATTTGGATATTAAATTGGGCCTATTCTAAACCCATAATAAAAGCTTTTTAACAATCTGTTTTATAGAAGAAGAAAGGCCTAGGCCCATATCTAAAAGCGGTGTAGTTTATGAGAGGCGACGAATAACGAGTGGAAGAGAGAAAGCCCTAAAAAAACCTAAGCAATCTTCTGCTTATATAATGCCGAAAGCCTAGCTTCCTTTTCCATCCAAAAATTCTTGACGGCCTATGAACCCTTATATCGTAGTAGCAATAGTCTCTGTTTATCTTTTCTCGAGTGTCTATGTTGTGATTCTTTACCCTTTGAGGAAAGTGATGATAAGGAATTGTCGCCCCAGTCTTATTTGCATCCATTGCGATGGATGTAATATGGTGATTGACTATTTTTGTCTGATTCTCAAATATTCTCGATTTCATCATTGTTTTTTCTTTGTTTCTCTAATGGATGTGATGAAATGGCATAATGTTTTGTGACACCCAGTCTGATCTGCTTCTGCAGAGTGAGTGATTTGCCATATTCTCTGATCCAATTTCACTGATTGCTTTTCTATAATAAAGTTTGTGCTTTTTTCTTCCAAAGATGTGTTTTTTTTACTGAGTGGAAAATCGGAGGAATGAGGATTATATTACCATACGTCTGCAAATCTGAAACACACTGTTGATTCATAGACATGCACTACCATCTGACCTCTTCTCAAAGATTCTTTGTTTTTGTTGTGTTTTGTTTTTTACTTTCTTTTTTGATTCATTGCAATCAATGATGAAAATTATCCCATATTCAATGATAATTCCATGATTATTAATCACAAGATCACCATCTTTCGGCTGAGATTGCAAATTATTGATTGAGTGTTTTGTTATTGGTGAATTGCCTATGGTATCTGATGTCCAACGTTTAGAAATGTAGCTGGACATTTCGTTTTTTCAGAGGCAGAAAGTGAATGAACAGGCTTTGCGACACTGTTAGCTTCTTATATCATAAGCTATCTGTTACTTATATACCTGTTTACATCTTTCTCATATTTTTGTTTTTGGTTTTAACATAACTGATTGTTGTGTTTTCCGTATCATCTTGTCTCGTTTGTATTGTTCTTGTGCAGGTTCATTGAGTTCTCTTGATCTGGAATTGGCTTCTCAATTGGATTGTTAATTACTAAGAAGAATTGAGTCGCAATCGCTTAAACAGCCTTTAGTTGCTTTCATTTGTATTATGATGTTGTAATTTTGTGCTGCTTTTATGTATTTATCATTTCTCCTTTTTGGTGAAATCTGTATTCTCCAGTTAAATCTTTCGATCTGTATACACATTTTACTGTAACGAAGTTTGTTAATCTGCGTAGCACACCGTAACGCTCAAATTAATCATATGGAAGTAATGAAAATCACCTTTTTGCTTTGGCACCTGATTATGTGCTTAGGATCAAAAAGCTGCTGTAGGGTAATCTAAATTCCGAAATTTCATCGACTTAATTACTGCTGACAAGTTTTCTATTGTTTTAAGATGACCTCCTTCACGTTTCCGTTTCTTATGTGAAAGTTATGTTCAATTTTTTTTATTGGTTTCTCAAATAAAGGTTGTAAATCTGATGTTGTTTATGCCATAAGCTATCTATTTTCATATATTTACATATTTACATACATGTTTGTCTCTTTGATTCAGACTCTAATACAAGCAATTGTTGATTACTACTACTTTGTTGTTCATCTAGAACGGGCTGAGAGCCAAAACTCTTCTTCAGATATCTTCAAATGTCCTTATTATTTGCTTTTTATCCAATTGAGACATGATACTTGTCCTTGAAACAATTCTCAATGATTTTGGAAAAATTACAGAATTTTTGCGTTTGTACATCAATGTAATATCCAAATAGCATCTTAGTATTTCTTCCTCGTTTTGTTGTTTACAAAAGAAACCTCCAACTAAAAACCATTTGTAAACAAAATGAAAATTTGGTAGATTGGTAAAGTAGAAAAAAGATCCATCATTTGAATTTCGTTTTTTTTGTTTTTTTTTTTATCTACTCATTCATACCATTAGTTCCTTATGCCCAATTCTTGATTTTTTTTGTACTTCAAATCCAATTTCTTATTTTGAAACAGAGTAGTAATTTTTGTGTTGTATAAAGTGTACGAAAAAATTTGAATCTTTACAAAAAAATCTATCTTCTCTTTAGAAACTCTAAAATACAAGCAATTGTTGAGTACGCTGTTCTTGTTGTTGCAAAGAACACTTAGCACTAGAAATTGACATTAACACAGCCTTTTCTGTATCTCCATCTATTCGTCTTTCGATCAATTTGATTAGATACTCCAAGAATATCGAATCAAATGGCAACGTAATTGGTCCTTCCGTGGAGAGGCCAAACTCTTCTTCAGAGATCTTCAAGAGCTCTTGGAAAACAGAGTTGCTCANTGGAAAACAGAGTTGCTCAAGTAACTTATCGGAAAAGCAAAGCGTGCTTTATCTGCCGTGTAAACCACGAAACAGCCCTTTTCTACGGCGGTTGAGCTAGTAGCAGTAGTTGATCTTTGGAATGAGATTCTTTTCCTGTGGAGGGCTGCTCTCTGTTGCCATTTCTTGGCCATCTTGCTTAGCTTCTTTGCGTTCATCACCATTTTTTTGGGTAAAGCTTGCGAATCGAAAAACAAAAAAAGATACTATTTGTTTGTTGTGCTGCAGAACTCTCTGAAATTAATGCAAGTTGTGATTGATGAAGAATGCTATAAGCTTTGTTCCATTATATAGAAGGAGAAACTATTAGGTTAAGACAGGCTTTGTGACAAGCTCATGAGCAGCCTAACCAGACACAACACATGCGTATGTTTCTACTCTAAGGGTCCCAAGTTGGTAGTCAATTATATCTGCAGATCAACTTGTGGAATGAAAATCTCTAGTGACATGAACATGTGGGTATGACTATGAATTCTATATAAACATTTATATGACAAGAGTTAGGTACTAAGACATTGATGAAGAATGCAAGAGCTACGGTTACATTATATACATAAATATATAATGAGGCATTGAGAACTTGTCGAGTAATAATTCTTGGAGACAAGAGCAGCCAGAAAAACCAAACTCATGCTTCTGCACAGCCTTGTCTGTTTGCGGTAGGGTCCCATGTTGGTTAAAGATCCAATAGCTAAATCAAATGTGATTCACAAAAATAATAGATCAAGTATTTATTCAGGGAACAACAAATCTGGTTAAAATCAATGATCAGATAGAGAGATACAAACACATGTGCTGGTGAAGCAAAGATGATGAGCATGAAGGTCCATAGATTGTATTGCCATGAGAAAGACAACGAATCAATAATTCCTGCTAAAATCTCATATTTCATTTAGATAGATCAAGTGACATATTTCATTTCTTGTTCCAGATGGTTGATGTAAGGACATTTGATGAAACTTGCTGAGAAAGTTTTCCGCTGCTGCATTATTTTCTTGATATACAGTTTCAGAATGTGTCTTTAAAATGGCAAAAATATCGTTCTTCAGACCTTAGGATGAAAGTGTGACAATATGTGATATTGAAGTTGATTTCATATTTGATGAGACAGTCTAAAAGAGAGACAAAAATGGTTATTGTATTTCCAAAATAATCTGTCTAATCTAGTACAATATAATCTTTAAAACACAAGCAATTGTTGAGTACTACTACTTTGTTGTTCAAAAGAACAATGTAAAGAGCATCTAGCACTAGAGATTGACATTAACAAAGCCTTTTCTGTATCTCCATCCATTCGTCGTTCGATCAATTTGATGAGATACTCCAAAAAAACCGAATCGAATGGCAACGTGATTGGTCCACCTGTTGGGAGGCCGAACTCTTCTTCAGAGATCTTCAAGAGCTCTTGGAAAACAGAGTTGCTCAGGTAACTTATCGGAAAAGCAAAGCGGATTTTATCCACCGTGTAAACCACAAAACAACCCTTCTCTACAGCAGTTGAGCTACCAGATGTATTTGATCGTTGGAATGAGATCCTTTTCCTGTGCAGGGCTGCTCTTTGTTGCCATTTCTTGGCCATCTTGATTAGTTTCGTTGTGTTCATCATTATTTTCAGGGAAAATATTTTTTTGGTTCGAAAAGCAAAAGAGATTTGTAACTTGTGTTGTATAACTCTTTGAATGCAAGTTATAGTTGATGATGAATCCCATAGGCTTCTTGCATATATATAAAGAGAAGCTATTAGAGTTTAGATAAACGTAGAGCAACCAAAGCAAACATAACACATGCTTCTGTCTTTGTTGTATGTGATCATAAAGGCTCCCAAGTTAGTAACCAATCTTGATTAATATTGCTCAACAACTTGTGGATTAAAACATCATCTGAGAAGACATGACCATGTGGATATGGGTATGAATCGTAAATCAAATTTTTATATACAAAGACATGTGCAAGTGAATGAAAAATGTAGAACTTGTAGGCCCTTTGATGTTCTCAGAGAACTTGTTCTTGTAGATAGTAGATCAAACTGTATATTTACATATATATATTGTTGTTTCTAATCTGAAACTTTGCAAATTGGCTGTCATGAAAGAGTCTAAACTACAAATAACTGTTGACCGTTATGTTCTTGTTGTCACAAATATTGTAAAGAGAATCTCTCAAATGGAGACTAGCATTGTTAGAGCAACTAGAACATGTCAAGTAAAAGACCAAAGTCGAGCTTCTCTATAGATTCTCTGTGAGCTAAACAAAAATGTCTAGTAAAAAAAATTAAGCGGAAATAAAAAAGGGGACTATAAACTAATATGTTGGTGAAGGACATGATCTGGTGAAAAAGAATTATCATACAGAGAGATACAAAGAAACACATGTGATAGTGAAGCAAAAATATTGAGCATGTAGTCTATGTAGACAGGTCCATAGATTTTCTCATCCAAAAATCAACTATTCTCTCAAACTTTCTTATTTCCTTAAGGCAGATTAAGGTTCAGATCATAGGAACGCCTCTTTTCTGTAATAATATTTTGTTCCATGTGTGCCAATTTAGAGATTCATAAGGACATTGGAGGAACTCGGTGAATGAAACTTTAAGCAGCTGCACCATTTCTTAGACAGGAAGTTTTCAGAGTAGATATGTCTTGAAGATTTTTTTTTTTTTCAGAAATTTAGATGAAAGTGTGACCACAAGTGATATTGAAGTTGATCACTTTTCCTTGTTTGCAATGGAAGTTGATTTTGATGAGGAGAGACAAAGATAATCATTTGTATTTCTGTGTCTATCTAATACACTATAAACTTTACACAAACAGAAATTGCTACACTCTAGAATACAAGCAAATTTTGAGTACTACTTTGTTCTTGTAGTTGCAAAGAGCATTGCGAAGAACACCTAGCACTAGAGATTGACATAAACAGAGCCTTTTCTGTATCTCCATCCATTCGTCGTTCCACCAATTTGATGAGATACTCTAAGAAAACCGAATCGAATGGCAGTGTGATTGGTCCTTCTATCGGGAGGCCGAACTCTTCTTCAGAGATTTTCAAGAGCTCTTGGAAAACAGAATTGCTCAGGTAACTTATTGGAAAAGCAAAGCGGATTCTATCTGCCGTATAAACCACGAAACAACCCTTTTCTACAGCGGTTGAGCTGCTAGTAGCACTTGACCTCTGAAATGAGATCCTTTTCCTGTGGAGGGCTGCTCTTTGTTGCCATTTCTTGGCCATCTTGATTAGCCTCTTTGTGTTCATCATCTTTTTCAGGACAAAGATTTTTTAGATCGGAAAGCGAGAAGGAGAAAGAAAGAATAAAGATTTGTAAGTTCTGTGTGTAGAGCTCTCTGAATGAAAGTTATGATTGATGAAGAACACCATAGGCTTATTTCATTATATAGAAGGAGAAAGGTTTAGACAGGCTTTGTGACAAGCCCCTGAGCAACCTAACCAGACACAACACATGCTTCTGTTTCTATTCTGTGATCATAAGGGTCCCATGTTGGTAATCAGTTATATCTGCAAATCAACTTGTGGACTATACAACTTCTGGTGAGAAGACATGATCATGTGGGTATAAAAGCTATATAATCATTTATATGAAAAAATTTTGGTACTAAGACTTTGATGAAGAATTCAAGAGGCTGCTGTTACATTATTATATATATAGACAAGAGAAGTTGAGAACTTGTACATACAAGAGAAGCCAAAAATACCAAACTCATGCTTCTGTACAGCTTTGTTTGTTAGCAATAGGAAATCCAGAATTCTTTGTAGATCCATCAGCTAAGTAAAATGTGAGTCACAAAAATAATAGGCCAAGTAACTATTAGGGGACAACAAATCTTTTGGTGAGATCAAGGACAAAAAATGTGGTTACAATTAATGATCAGAGACAGAGAGATAGATAGATACAAAGAAATACATGTGCTGGTGAAGCAAAAACGAAGAGCATGTAGGTCCCTTAGATTTTCTAGCCAGCGAATCAACTATTCCTGCTAAAATTTTCACATTTCCTTGAGATAGAGTAAGCTTGGATCATACAAACATCTCGTGTCTTGTATTAGTTCTTGCCCATTCTTGTATAACTTCTAAGAGATTCGTTGGGACAATTGATGAATTGCTTTGATTGAAGTTTTTAACCACTGCACCATGACAGAGTTTCAAAGCAAAACAGTTTGAGTAAATCGCCACAACAAGTGATGTTGAAGTTATATAATTTTTCTTTGTTTAAAATGAAAGTTGATTTTGATGAGACAGTCTAAAAGAGAGACAAATATAATGGTTTGTAATCCTGAAATAATCTGTTTAATCTAATACAAAAGAATCTTTACAAATAGAAATTGCTATACTCTAATTCTCTAGAATACAAGCAATTGTTCTTGTTTTTGCAAAGAGCATGATAAAGAACACCTAGCGCTAGAGATTGACATCAACAGAGCCTTTTCTGTATCTCCATCCATTCGTCGCTTGATTAATTTGATTAGATATTCCATGAAAATCGAATCAAATGGCAACGGTGATTGGTCCTTCCGTGGAGAGGCCAA
>OVAY01003193.1:0-12508 GCA_900406395.1 Kernera saxatilis
AAGGGTTGGTAGGGCATGAACTTTCTTTGACTTGACGTTGACGTGTACAGGACGATGGAAGAAGTAGATCGTGTGCGGATTGAAGAACGGGTATGACAATTGATGGACGTCTAATTAGCTAAATAGCTATGAAACAATGTAAATATTTAGTTATATATGATTTTACAATTCGTTTCACCGTTATGGAATGACTATTTTTTATTTTTAAGATATTATTTTTTATGTGGATATTTAATTTACAAAATTGAATCCCAAATAAAGCCAAACCCAAACCCGAAATCCTATAGCTAATCTCTAGTTAATAAATTATATGTCTATATAATAAAACAACATCTTATGAAATAATATCTAATGTCTTGTAAAAATTAAAATGAACTTAATGAAAGGTAAAATAGTCCAAAATCGTCCAAACATCAAGATGACAATACTTTGCTTGCCCTATTTTTTTTTTTTTTTTGAGTAAAACTTAATTTGCTTGCCCTATTGCTATTTTTTTAGTTGAAAATCTATTTTTTTACTTATGTGAATTTAGCCAATATACCCTATTTCATATTCATATAATGTGAATTTAGCCAATATATAAAAAAAATTATTTAAAAAAATTATTTGATTACAAAAAACACAAAACAAAGAAGCTTTTCTACTTAGGTATGTTTTCCAAGCATCTATATCTCACATTTGGAAAGAAAGGAATGGTCGGCGGCATGGAAAAAGAAGAACTTTGGTCCATCGGCTCACCATGTTAATTGACAAAACCGTTATGAACCGACTCAATACTATTCGCGCCAAAGACACTCGGTTCAAAAGTGTGTGCTCTTGTCACTTGGTTTACTCTGCATAGCTAACTCTTAGTTTCTTTGATCTAAATCAGTTTCAAATCTCTCTCTAAACAATGTTGAACCTGATGTTAAACAGTTTTTTTGTCTGAATAAAATTTAACATTCATTTAAAAAAAAACAATTAAATAAGGTTTAGACGAGATTTTTGGAATTTCCTTAACGGTTGAATTTATTTGTAGTAGGGAACCTCATATACTTAAGAATGATTGGTGAGCATAGGATAGGTTGTTCGACCACTATTCTAACATCCTAATCCGATTTAGATGACATTACATGCACTTCACTTCAAATGTTACACATCCAAAGTGACGAAGACGTTACATTGCCAAACTCTTACCGTACTGGTTAGTTAAGCCTGAACTAGGTTTGAGGGGAGAGGTACTTACTTTCTTAAATGTTTATGTGAATACTCTATTCGTTTAAGAATTCATATAAACATTATTAATGTAGCCATCGTTTCAGGCCAGGCTCAACAAATGTTTGGACCCGGTGCTAAATTTTTTTTTTTTTTTTTAAATTCTTGTTTTATACACATAATTTTAAAATTTTGGGCCCTATTTTACATACTTCTAAAAAAAAATTCAGATCCTAAAAACTAAAAAAAAATGTGAAAAATCAAATTGGACCCTGTGCATTTGCACTGGTGGCACATCCCATAACCCGGCCTGCATCATTTAATTAGTAGCTTTTGTTGGTGATTTTTGTGGTTATTAACATAAGAGAGAGCCCAAAATTTTGTTTGTGACGTCTTTTATTCATTTTAGCATTTTTTTATTCGTGATATTGCACTTTGGATAAAGCTTTTTTTGTTTATGCTGCAAATTATTTAGGCATGAAAAAAAGTGGTGGTTACTTGGCAATCCCTGGGTTCATGCTGAAAGAACATGAAGTTTCTCATGATCATGTTATTTGCATGACACGTTGGACAGAGTTGGAGGTGAAACTATAAAAGAAAAATCCGACAATTGATAAGCCTGCTCAAGAAGAACTAAACAGAGAAAAAAGCCTTTACAAAGAAGTATTATTGAGGATATTTGGAGTTGTGAAAACTCTAGTTCAAAGAAATTTGACATTTCGTGGGGATTATGAGAAGCTTAGTGAGGCAAATAATGGAAATTTTTTTGGTCTTATTGAGATGATTGTAGAGTTTGATACAATGATGAGTGAGAATGTATGGCGAATTGAGAGAAATGCTTGCTAAGGAGATCAAAGTTATGATCATAAAGAAGATTCATGTTTCGAAGTACTTCTCCATAATTCTTGAGTGTACCCAGAGATTAGTCATAAAGAACAAATGACTTTGGTTATCCGATATGTGGATATTGATAGCATTTCAAAACAAGATAGATTCAACCTTATTATAGCTATTCAAGAGCTTCATAAAAGAGATAAAACCATTAGAAATGAGATAGCTCACTAGAGCTTTATTTAAAAGTAAAAGAGAGAAGAGCTAACTTAAGAACACGAAGCTCAAAAGATTTATATTAATCTCAAAGAAAATAGGAAGAAGAGAGTTGCACAATCGGCAAACTCCTCAAAGTTACATTCATGAATGTCTCATAAAACATATATATATATATATATATATATATATATATATATATATATATATATATATGTGAACCACTTGCTAGAATACCTAATCACATGAATTTAGAAACACATGGGCTTGTGGATTTGCTTAGGACTCTAATAGATATATCTACGATGTCAACCAAGATTGAGGAATTCTTTTTGACATTTTTGATTGTCAAAGATAAATCAGGAGAATGACTTTTCTCTTCACTCCAAGATTTATAAAGATTTGGCGACAACAAAACGCAAGACTTCATCGAACGAAATCTCGCGAAATCCTAATTCGCAATATCAACTTCACTATCGGTCGCAAGCTCTAGGCTAATACAAAACTATCACTCAAAAGACACCCTAATCTCCATATGGTTTCGTACCTTCCAACCTTAGAGAATAATTGTTCTTCCCTCTACTTGGTCTTCCTCTGTTACATGTTCAAACTTCAAAGTCTCTATTTTGGGGAAAAACTGTCTAATTCCACTCCGGAAGTTTCGTATCGGTGTAGATCCACACGAACTATTGACCTCTTTCTCGGACAACATATTCATAACTTAAACTTTGTATTTCCACCCGAGAATGAGTAGCAAACCAGTGCAGACACCTCCGCAAAAGATGTGATACTCCATTTTTCTTCATGTACCCGATAAATCCCTCGCTGATTAGAAGTATCCCAAAATCATACATTTTCTCGAGCTGGGTTATGATTTTCTTTTTGGGAAAGTAAAACTTTGAGATGAAGAAATTTAAGAGTTATCGCACCGAATTGATCTGAAAGAGACAATGATGAATTAATTTTTTTTATTTATGAGTGTGTAGTGAGCGTGTGTAAAAGGTCCGCCATTTTTCCGTCAACGGTTTTCAAATAACTAATCCTAGAAAAAAACTATCTAATTCTCCCCCAAAATTTCATATCGGTGTAGATCCACAGGAACTATTGACCTCTTTCTCGGACAACATATTTAGAACTTAACTTTGTATTTCCACCCGATTTGAAACTTACCTTCTATTTACCCACCAGTCTGGTTATTAAACGGTTTAATAAAATCTCAACCGGTTAAGCAAGTTTTGGTTTACGATAACTGAAAGAAAATCAGATTGGTGGGTAAATAGAAAGTAAGTTTCAAATCGGGTGGAAATACAAAGTTAAGTTATGAATATGTTGTCCAAAAAAGAGGTCACTAGTTCATGTAAATCTACACCGATATGAAACTTTCGGGATAAAATTAGACAGTTTTTCTCTATTTTGGCTCCTAACAAACATTCTCTCTAAAACATTTTTAATTTTCGGTAATATGATTAAAATCTGTTAACAAAAATAAAAAAAATGATCCAAACCCAAATAAACTCATTTTTAAAAAACTTTATTTGCAATCAGTAAAACCAATCACTCACGCAAAAAAAATATAAAAAAATTCAGAGTAAAAAGCCTTTCTCTGGCTCTGAACTTCGACTTCTCGTTCAAATCCGTTGAACGTTAAACTTCACTCGCATTCGCAAATCTTTCACAGATCCTCTTTTCTTCTTCTTCTTCTCCATTGTCATCATTCGATCTGCGTCTCCTGAAACCACGTTTTCTTCTTTGGCTTCCGTTGCATTCGCTGGATATTCTAGGGTTTTACGAGGAGATTATTTGTTTTTGTTCATATCGAATGTGAGTGTTTAGTTTGTTCTCTAGCTTCCGATTCGAGATTTTAAGTTAATCGCCTTCTACAATGTAACCTAATTGATATTCGTGTTGATATTAGATTTTTTTGTGCATACTGTATTTTGTTCTACGGAATTTGGTCAATTTTAGCTTGAAATTGGATTTTGCATATACATTTTGGAGATCAATGACTTGTCTTAAATGTTATGTCTGTCTTTACATTTTCTGGTGCTGGCAATAGATTGAATTTGGTAGTTTCTTTGTTTATGTTCGGAATCGGTGAAATTGAATCAGCAAATGGAATGTTTCTTTTTGTGTGTGTAGTCTTTTGTATGTAGTTAGGCACTAGTACACCCACTCTTTAATTGTCATTGCAATTAGAGTTTATTTAGGCTTAACTGAGTTCTTTTTGATATAAGATTTCAATTCAATAATGGACGTCATTTGATTGTTGAATTTACAGGTTTCCTGCGGTGTGATTGCTGAATAATGACCTCTAGCTCGACAGGAGATCGAAGGTTTCTATTCTTTTTCCTTTATTTAAACTTTCTTGTGATTTTTTTTTCATGTTCTTTTTGGGGTAGCATCTTTGTATCTTTATATATATGTTTTCAAGATGTCTGGAGAAGCTATTATCAATGTAGCTTTTCCTTTACAGTTTACATCAGCTCTTCTGAGCTAAACTTCTGAATCATATACGCTTGGGGCATGTGGAGAGTCTGGTTTATCGGCCTTGAATAGAACTAAATCTGTGATTTGGTTACAGATCTTTGTTTGATAGGGCTTGTTTGGGCGATAGTCACTCACAGTTGATATTAACTATGGAAGGAGAATTTCAGATTGCTAGGTTTTTTTGGTTTTTTTGGTTGTTTAAAAAGTTAAGAATGTTGTATCAGTCGGTTTTTGTATAAAGTTACCATTGTTCTATTGGCCATGGCTGGAAGCTTGTTGGTTGAGAACGCTAGTTTTAGCTGCTGGTGACTATAATTCAGAAGGACTATAAAAAAATCTATAGAGTAACTTTTCTGTGTGTACTTATGTAATCGTATAATTTACATTATTTAATGGAGAAGTATGTGTAGAATTTTTACAAATCAAACTTACTGCTACAGTTGATCTTTGTTAACGCGTATATGATTAATGTGTTAGTGGTATAGCCTGGCTAGAAGTTTTTCCTGTGATGTTTAGTGATCATAAATTTAAAGACAGAATTTTTACTTTTTTGAAAACATGATTTGCAGATGGGGCACTACCAGAAGAAGTGGCATGACTATATTGGGAAAAGTTGCTGTTCCAAAACCCATTAATTTACCAAGCCAAAGGTGTTTTTAATGGAACTCATGTTTATTATCTTTGTTTTCTTATGTTAGTGTATATATATATTTCATCTTATCTCTGAATACTCTTATTCTTGCGTTAAGGCTAGAGAATCAAGGCCTTGACCCAGATGTGGAAATTGTTCGGAAGTAAGTGTTATTGTTCCAAAAGCTACAATTTTCATTTCTTTGTTTTTTTTCTCAAATTAGAGATCTGGGTTTATTTTCTGTTTTGAACATCTTTTGTAGGGGAACACTTAGCTGGGGAAGCAAATCATCACTGAATGCATGGGGTCCATCGTCGTTGTCACCGCGGACTGATAGTGGAGGAGCTGGTTCACCAAGCCACTTCAGTAATCGCCCTTCATCTGGTGGAACTGGCACGCGACCATCAACTGCTGGTAGTGATAATGCGCATGACTCTTCTGCCAATGCATGGAATTCGAACTCTCGGCCATCATCAGCATCGGGTGTATTACCATCTACTCAGATATCACTTGCTTCACAGCGCCCACATAGCGCAGAAACGAGACCTGGGAGTTCCCAGTTATCCCGCTTTGCTGAAGCCGTGCTAGAGAATTCTTCCTCATGCGGTCAAAATGTGGCTGGAGAGCAGTTGGTATGGCTCTTCACTTCAACTTTAGACGCTGTCTTTATGGTTACATCAGCACTCTGATTTGTCTTTATTGTCACATCAGCACTGATTTTTGGTACACATCAGCACTCTGATTTTTAGTATTGCTGCTCTGATTTGTAGATCCATTCTGCAATCCTGTTACTTTTCTTTGGATTAGTTGCAGGGAAATGCATTAAGTGCTTATGCATATTGGCCAATGAGTACTCATACCTATAGGCAATCGAAATAGAAGTCTTGGTGTTTAATATACCATTTGTTGTTGACGTGAGAACAATTTTAGGATGTTGCATTTGTCAATTATGAGGGATGCATGTCTCTTCTAGAATAATAGTTCTCGGAGCCTGAGATATTATGCCTTAAAGAGCTGCAAATCCTTCAGTAAGCAACTCTGAAATCTGATCAGTCAATGGAGCTCCAATGCAAGGGTTCTCTAGTATTTGACTAAGTCAGTAATTTCAAGCTTTTATGGGATATCTGTGTTCAATTTCCTCAGCTCTATGATATCTAGTATGTTGAATTTGTTTTGAACAGTACATTGTAATTTATTGTTTTGTTTTTAGAGATTCTTAAGTATGATATAGATCTTATTTCCTTTTCCACAGAGAGTTACTCCATCCAAGAATGATGGTTTTTCCTTGGCTTCTGGAGATTTTCCTTCACTTGGTGCTGGAAAAGAAAGTTTTGAAAAGAGCTCAGGGCCACAAGGTATCATGTGTGAACAGTCAGAATTATATTGACATAATGTGTTACGGTAATTTCCTTATCAGTTCCGTTTGTTTCTATTCTTTTCATTTCGTCTTTTTTAAAGAGTTCCATTAACAATTACTTCAGAAAAGAGGAAAAATAGAGCGTTTCACTTTGTACTGAATTGTATTTTCTGTTTAGTTTTCCTTTAGAGTGTATTGTCCACATTCGGGTTCATTTGGTTCTAATTACATTAATTGCAAATTAATACTTCTAAATGTATTCGGTTCTTATTGCTGCTTGTTGAAGTCAGAAGATTTTGCTCCATAGGAATGAGAAAATGTTTCAAAAGTCAACCATTTAGGGTCCCTTTTCTTTGTTGGTGTTGGCTGCACATTTTAATCCTTTTATCATAGAGGGTTTTAGGGTCACTTAGATTGTATATGGTGGTGTAATGTCAGAATGAATACAAGTATTTGAGTCATTTTACATGGTACTTAGAAGCTATTAATTTGCAGACTATGGCCCTCATATTCGTCCTGGATCATCATCTAAACGATCTGCAGAAGGGAGAGCTGTTGATTGCATAGAAGGTTCTTGTTTACGATTCTATTTTTCTCTTTATTTTTTATTTTTTTTTCTGAATAAGCTGCATAAATGTTTTCCTTTGATTTTAAAATGTAAATCTTTTAGAATCGTCTCTTATAAGAGCAGCCTGGTGCATTCCACATGTATTTCCTGTATATACTTAATGGAGCTCATTCTGCTCTGTTCCAACGTTTTTGTGCACTACAATATCAGAGTCTAACCTCTCTTTTATTCGCAGATCCTAATGTAAGGAGTAGAGATGCCAATACCTGGAGAAGTGATCATCAACCATATTGTGAAGCTGGTACAGGACATGGTATAGAGGGAGGCCAAATTGACTGGCGCGGTCCGCAAGCATATCCTAATGCTAGTTTTCCTCATCACCATTTTGATACACGACATGGCCCTCCAGTAAGTAATCATCCAGTTGCGGATTGGTACAGAGGGAACCACCCGTATGGTCGCCCAATGGGACTTCACATGGATCCATTCCCATATTATCCCTCTCAAGTTCCACTTGCTCCTGGAAATAGTGCTGGTCCTAGGGGTAATCAACCTACTAGTGGAGATATGTTCAGACCTCCAATTTCAGATCCTGGTGTCCTCCCACATATGCCGGTTAGGCCGGGGTTTTATCCCGGTCCAGCGCTGTTTGACGGCTGCTATGGTCCTCCCATGGGGTACTGTAATCCAAACAGTCGAGATCTGCCTTTTGTAGGTAGGCTAGCTGGTCCTTATGGCTATAACATGCACTCTGGTCAAGGTGGATATGATCCTCCTGGCAGTTTATTGGCCTTGGAACAGATTGAGCCTACTCATTCGGAAGAACCACGAGGACCATTCAAGGTCCTGTTAAAGCCACAAGATGGAAGGTTTGGGAAAGATGAAGCAAAGAGGGAAGAATCTGGTAGAAACAGACTACACAATTCAGAGAATGTAGCGCAACAGAGACCATCTTCAAATAATGACCGAAGGGAAGTCAGAAATGATAGAATTATGGGGACAAAAAAAATGGTTTCCTCTCCTACATGGGAGGATGGTCCTTCTGAGACAGTCAAATTAAGATTATCCGAGCAACAGTTAACATCCAGGCCATGTAGTGAGGTACAACTAAATGAGGAAGAAAATGCTACCTTAGGAGATTCCACTTTGATTCGAAAAATAAAGAGCATAAATGCGAAAACTCGAACCACTGATGCTGCGAAAAATTGTTCATCTGTCTCTAGTGGAGATGAGCAGGGAATTAAATCTTGTAGAGTCAATTCTGGGAACTCTGTAAATATAGTTTCAGCAAGAACACCTGGAACGAGTCATGCACGTAATAGCAAGAACCCAGGAGATTATGACCAGGGCGATCTTGCCACAAATAGAAACACTGAAGTAGAAGTTATTGCTGGAACTACCGTATCCAGGTTAGTGGTGATTCTTTAATAGGCTCGTTCTGCTCTGATTTACATTGAAAATATTTAATATTTTTTATTTCCAGGAGATGTAATCAAGTGACTCAGGGTAGAGCAGATCATCCGAGCGACAGAAGACTGATCAATGTATCCGGCTCGTCCTGTGGCAAATCAGGTGCAAACTCGGAAAGCTTGACCCAGGTCACAAATCCTGGGTCCTATCCTGTAGGAAAGGTTAGGGGAAAATTTGAAGTTTCCACAGACACAGAAGGCAGCCAGGTAGATATTTGTTCACATGATTCTCATTGCTAGTTATTTTATTACTTTTTTTTTATGCACTACATTTTTTAAGCCATCCTTTTCTGGTTTTATTAACTGTTTGGGATGTTCTCTTAGCAGCAATCTACAACGAGAGATTTATCCAGGCAGCGTGCTCAACGAAGGTCGAAAGAGGAGGAGGAAAGAGCAAGAGGGCAACGGGCTAAGGCTCTGACAAAACTAGAAGAGTTAGATAGACGTTCCCAAGTAGTCGAGCAGGGTTTGTGTAAGGTGGAAGAGGAAAAAACCAGTTTTTCAGATGAAAATGCGATGCGAGTGACCTCAATAGAATATGATGAAGGTATTTCGGGCACTACTCAACAGGATAATCTTCCATTTGATCGTGATGGCGGTGCTTGCAAGCAGAAGCATTTTGGTTATAAGAAGAAGCAGAATTTCATTGAAAAAGGAATGGCAGGGAATTTTACTTATGTTGGTAGAGCAGAGGTGACCGATGTTATTCTACCTCCTGAGGTTATCAGTGAAGGCGTGTTAAATCCTATATCAGGTTTGCTCGAAACGTCAAGCATGTCAACAGAGTCAACTTATACAAAAAGGAAAAATAATAGAAATGGCAAAAGAAGGCATAAGGTTGAGGAGACAACAACAGTTAATCCGCCAGTAATTGAAGCGGGAAAAGAAATAAACTCAGGAGATGAGTCAATGGGGACCGGTAAGGCAAAGTTGGCTGAATTGGAACAGAGAACTTCCTTGACTAATGAAGTCTCCCATGGCAGACCAAAGAGCAATCATTTGAATAGGACACGAAGAAACTCACAGGGAAATAAGCCTACAGAGAAGTTTCATGTTAACAATGCTGCTACCTGGGCGCCTGTTAATCCTCAGCAAAAAGCAAATATTCCCCAAGATGATGCTAGTCAGCATGCTGTTTCTGCGTTTGGCACCTCTTCTACGAGTCCAGTGCAGACTAATTCAAAAGGTCGAAGCGTGGAGACTGAAAGATATGCAGCGAAACCCGAAGTAAACGGAATGGCCGAGCAAAGTGAGAGTAAAATAGCAGATACTAACATTGTATCTCCTTCAGAGTTGGGACTCGGGAGTGGTAGGCAGAGCAAATATGGTAGAGGAGGTAATGGATCATGGCGCACACGTGGCTTTGCAGAGTCTGCTAAAACTTCGGAACATGTACAGTCCGTGACTTCGAATCAGCCTATCCAGGGATCAATTTCAAATCGCCAGACCGGTAAAAGTGATGTAGTGGCCATAGCTACCAGAAGCAGCAATGGTGGTGAAGGATGTAATTATGATGATCACAAAAGCAACAATAACACGGATACCGATAAACTTCTTATGCAGCACTCTGGCTCTGGGTTAAGTCAACCAGATCTGCTTTCTGCTTCAAAAGAAAGTCGTGGCCCTGAGTTTCATTCATCTCCTCACTGGAAACCCAAGACAGACAGAGATAAATATGGTGAGCCTGGAAATGCCAAACGCGTAGCTAATAGATCTAACAAAAACGAGTTTGCGAGAGAAGAGGAAATGGCATCAGTTGGTACACACCCTAACTGCCAAATCCGTCCACCTACTGATAAAGAGGTTCCGAGATCCGGGTTCCAAACCAACTCAGGACATAGTCAACAACTTGGAAAGGGGCAAGAGAATGTGCAGCATGCAAGCAGAGACAGACAGAGGCAGAGTTCGCATTACGTGTACAAGCCTGTTGGGTCACAAACTAACTGCGTAGAACGCAATCAAGAACAACTGAGAGAGAATTCTCGCTCAGCAGGAGGACGAATTCGTGGCCACCCGAGTCATGGTGGAGAAAGATTTTACCAGCAGCAGCGAAGAGGTAGTGTTGGGAGAGACACTGGCTACTATGAGTAGTGACAATTGTAAGAGTCGCCACGACGAGCTTGATGAATCATTGTTTGGTGGGATACTCTGCGAGATTGGTGGTTAGCTCGATGATGCAAGAGTGTTGCAGTATGTGCCGATCAGATTATTCAGACCGCGATTTTTAATATGCATCTGAAGTTAACCTTTAGTAGGAACCAACCCTGTCTTGTCAAATCCACGATCTGTGTGTTTTGGACTCCTTGGGAAAGACTTTAACAAATGCAGAGTTGTATCAGAGTGTAACATAGTGGAAACATAACCTATATTGTTTCAAAATTTACGTTCGATATTGGTGAGAATAGTTGTTGTTGTTGTTGTTGTTGCTCTTGCTAACGACAATAGATTGAATAAGACCATAATGTTTATATCTATCTAAATATTGATAGAAATGACAATGACCAATAATTCTTTTTATCAGAAGAGAAGAATAATAGAGGGTACAAGATAATGAAATCCACCTCATGATTGAAAAAACATTGATAGAGACTACAATGACCAATAATTCTTTTCTTCTTTTTTTGGATAACTAATAGTTCTTTTTGCCATAAAAAAAAAAAAAACTATTTCAAATGTCTCTAGAAAAATAATTCATTTTCATGAAGAACATAAAGTTGATGTAATGTATCCGCTATGAAGAAAATTAAACACAAAATTTCGATTGGTAATTTTTACCGCAACGGTAAGTGGTGCACTGTTAATTTTGTTATCAATTATAAAATGATTAAAAAAAATTAACGGTATCTACTTTTGGATCCTTATCTTTTACCGTTCTCTATTAGGGAAGATTACTCAAATAGCTCTAAAAACAAAGAATATTACTAAAATGTGATACAAAAGTATCAAATAAAAGTAAGGTTTTTTATGTTCAAAATATCCTTCTCTTCATTTGAAAAAAATAACAAAATAACAAAAATGCCATTAAAAAAGTGACACGTCGGCTTGAGTAAGACCAAAAAAGAGAGTTTATTGATCGTGTTTTGGAGGGAAACTTGGAGACAAAAAATAAATCTATCGCATTATTGGTGGTAGACTTACGCATGCGATAGACTTATTTAGTAGATATAATGAAAATCAACAGACATATTTGATAGATTTAATTTATGTTATGGTAGAAAAATATTTTTGTGATAGATGTTTTGAAGAAGATAGATTTGGTTGGCTGATTAAGTGACTTAAGTGGTAGACATAATGAATTATCATAGATTTATTTGCAGAAATAGATTTATGCAGTAGAGTTATCGTTTTCAGTGATAGATAAATAAAATGTTTAATATATTTTTTTGAGAGCATGATTATGTCAACGGTAGAGTTTTTTTGTATGCCGACAGAGGTATTTGTTTATGGTAGATTTATCCGTCTATACGATAAATATAATTGGAAAAATAACATACAAAAAGGATACTCACTTGGAAGTAGATTTATTATACATGACGGTAGATTTTTTAGAATATCATGTTTTTTATGACGTTATGGTAGACAAATAACGTTCATGTTGTGGTAAACTTATGTTTGACTTAAATGGCAAAAGATTGGTAGAGTTAATAATGTAGTGCTGGTAGACTAGTTAGGAGCTAATAAAACTACGATAGATTTATATAACTACTTTTGAAAAGAAAAAAAAAACAATTTTGACTTGACAAATAGTAAGATTT